>JAVSCE010003816.1:0-59340 GCA_032199065.1 Smutsia gigantea
CTCCAGTCATCCAATTTCTGTCTGCTCCTGTCTTTTCAAACCATCCTACATCTGGGTCCTTGTGACCTTCATGGGGCCCTTTAAATTCTTCCTTCAGGAAGCAGACCATATTTCCTTTTGTGCTTGAGTCTGAGGATAGAAGCAGAGCATGGAGTGGGCTGAGGGGGTAGGGGAGTGGCTGCACCTCTCCTGAAAGAACCCAGGGTTGTTGCTTAGTCCTCCTGGCTTTCTACCAGCTTTCAACCAGGTGGGGTCTCACCAAGGAGGGGCTGATGCCTCCGGCACTGGCAGGGCCTCCACTCCTCCATCCCTGAGGCTGATGGCTCCACTACATGTTTCTCTTGCCCCACCACACCTGGCAGCCTGTGTGCTCCTTCTCGGGCCGCTCCTTCTCATGCTGCCTCCTCTCAGGCCTTTACTATTTCCACAACACTTCGTAGGGATGCCTTTTCAGTCAGCAACAAATTTTCTTTCTTTGGAATGGACTCAGTCCTGCACCCCTTCACAGTACTACATGTCCACTGGGGGGCACTCGAGTGTCTCCCTGTCCATAGGTGCAGCTGCTGAAACACTTCTTCCATGAGGGCAGTCTGTTCTTTTCCTTGGTCACCAATGAACCCTGTCAACGCTGCCAGTTGTCTTTCCAATGGGTTTCAGCCCCGGGCAAGTTCACTATGGATTCAATGTGACCAAATAAATGACAGTAGAATGTTCTTGGGATGAAAGGGTTATACCCAACTTTATTTCTACGGTGGCAGGTCAATCATTAGAGGTCCATTCACTCAGAGCGAGTCTGCATGCAGCAAGCCCGTCTCTGCCTCTGGGCCTCTCTGCCCGCAGCCATCTCAGTCTGTCCTCGGCACTGCCACCACTCCAGCCTCTGCTCTGCTGTCCTGGGCAGGGCTCTTTATATATAGAGTCAATAACGATGTATGGCCCACACATGTGTAGTGGGCAAGCCGACCAGGGCCAGGTGAGAATCCTGGCCACAGGAACCTTCACTTTAACCACAGGGACACAACTCAACCAGTAATAGTTAAGGGACTTGCCTGTCGCCTCCCTGTCATCCTGCCTCCCCTAGCTCAGCCCCAACCCCTGGCCTCTGAGCCCCTTTGAAGGGAACTGACACAGGATGTTTGAGTTTGTGAACATTCACCTTGACAGTGGCACTTAAACTCGTTTGCCACCCGTTCTGGAGTAGCTGCCCTTGGGGAAACCTCCAACTGGGCAGGTGAGATTGATGGGCAAGTGCCCTATCCAAAGTTCCTGAAAGAAGTAATTAAAACAGCTACTCCCCATCCTGCCCCCAGATCTGGCTTCCATTCTAAAATGCTCCAATGCAGCATCTTGGGATAAATAGCAGCCTTTAAAATAGCCACCAGAACATTTTTGTCCCATTTGGGAGCTACTTGGCAGCCAGTGCTGCCCATGGAGCCAGAGGCCCAGTTCCTCAGCTGATTGGCAGAGCCATGAGGCACTTCTGTGCCCGGGTGCAGCTGGGAGGTGGCGGCAGCCATAGATGCTGGGAGCTGGTGCTCTGCCTCAATGCCGTTCAGCCTGTGTGGACCCAAAGGCCCAGGCTCCTCCTTTGGGTGGGCTCCAGTCCCTGCCACTGGCATTGTTGAGACTGATGGAAAGGGTCTCAAGACATCTTGAATTTCTATGTTGTGATGTTTACTTTTAAGGCAGATCCGAAGGGCAATGACTGCAGAGTTGAGAGGCTGGAGATGAATGAGCTCGCTCTGATGTCAAAGTTAATCAACGAGTACAGCTACAAACACTTGAGGACACTTGGTGTCTGGTTTTGATTTGGAACAAGGCTTGCAGTCTCATCCGGATATATATGTGTCCCACTGGAGCCCTAAATATCTCTGGGCTGCAGCTCTTAGACACATAAGTACCAGTCCTGAGCACTGAGGTTCTGAAATCCAGGGGATGCTGCGGTGCTGGCCACAGTGGAGATTTACAGACATATGGGAGTGTTGATCCTCAAGAGATGCTTACCCCTACAGGACAGAGGACAAGGTCAGGCAGTGTGACACTTGCATGGCAGCCATGCACCTAGTGTCTGCCTGGAGTGTTTGGATGTTGAATAAATTATTCTGAATCTCTGCACCATCAAAAAATCAATGGGAAATAGTTTTCTAGGAGTGCTGGAATCGACGAATATTCAGTGGTGTTCCCTGTAATATCTAAAACTTAAAAACTGCAAATGCTTAATCCTAGGCATAGCTGAGTAGGCTGTCTGGGTGGGCATCAGTTGTGTATTAGATACTTAGGTAGTGGTTCACAAAGAGCTCATTTCAGCCCTTTTGTGCCTCCCAGAATCATCCTATCTAGTACCAAAATAGTACTAGATCTAACCTTGACCACTGAAGAATTAAGGCAACATATCTAGATGTTTCAAAGTTATGTGGACCATGTCAATTCAGGGAATCAGTCTTATATATTAAGACCATGTGCATGCACATTGTGCATGACATGCACGTTGAAAAGATAAATGGAAAATATTCTGGAGCTTGGTGTGCCTTGTTTTCTATCTCACTGTAAAATTGGGTGTGTCATGGGAAAGAAGCATAATCTCACAGTTGTGTCCACATATGTAACATGGAAGAACAAGTGTGCCTTGCGAGTGCCCAGATGCCATGCCAGGAATCTGAAGGCACTGTGGAAACATGGCACACGCTGCTGTCCCTCATCCCTCAGTTTTCTAAAGGTCTGGGAATGTCTTTAGGAGCAATGACTTGAGTTGAAACCTGAAGGGTGGTAAAAGTGAACATGTGTGTGATGAAGTGTGTGCCCAACCCAAAATTTGAGTAATGGTGTCAGCAGAGTGGGAGAGTCCCGAGACTGTTTCTTCGAGGGCCCTGAAAGCCCTCAGGTTCAGACTCTGTGCTGTGGAACTGAGGAGGTATCTCAGTATTTTAAACGGGGTGAAGGTCAGATTTAGATTATTGGTGCCACTTGTTTGGCTTCGTTGTGGGGAGTGGATTGGGTGGAGCGAGGCTGTAGGCAGGACCAGTTGGAGGCCACTGGGGTAGGCAGGATGCACAACTGTACTTGGGGTTGGGGGTGAGGAACGGGGCTCAGGAATGCCCCATTTCTGGCTTGGACAGTTGGGTGGTGGGTGACCATGTCACTTGAAAGCTAAGCCAGAAGTGTCAAGTGATCTGACATGCTCTGCGCCCACCGGTGTTGGTCATTCTCCTGAGTCCTTCATGGTTGAGTCCGTCCCAGGCACCCCGCCCGACAGTGAGACAGCTGCGGGGTAGCCTGGGGATTTCATAGTACCTAAAACTGTAACTAGTCTTTTCCTAACAAAACAAGCCCAAACACTTGTCCTGTTAGACGCGTGGTGATAGTCATCACTTGGTTTCAGTCGGCCTGTGACTGCCACGTGAGGGCGGTGATGCAGCCAGTGTCCTGGGACTCAGTTGTTTCATAAGCTTCTAAGGTCACCACTCGGGCGTGTGGATCTGTGGGCATAACTCAGCTGTGCCTCAAGGTAAGAGCATGGTTGGGTGCCTCATTCTGGGCTGTGGCCTGGGTTCTTTGGCTGTTGTGGGTGGGCCCTGGGACACAGTTCTAGAGGACAAATGTTAAGTACCTTCTGCTCTGCATTGTCCCACTTGACACAAAAGTCGGATTTGGAATACACAACTGACTCTCCAACGCCTCAGCCTGGACATAAAGAACGGTCTTTAAAGTTGAAGAGGAACTTGAGTCCCAAATCTACTTCCCAAAAAGCTGTATCTGGTAACAAATCAACCAGCTTCCTCTGGCTGACATGTCCACGACAACGAGCTGAGTTAGGCTTTGTTTAAGGGGAAGTGGTTGAGTGAACAGTGCCGGGATTACACATTAGGAACTTCAGTGTCTCTGAATTAGCTCCAGACTTAAGGGGATACCTTGGCTATAAAAATTTTCTCATTCCCATGGCAAGCAAATCACTAACTTGACCAAAATTACTTTGACATGATAGTAAGACATTTAAATAGCAAATCTTGGTCAGCTGAAGCTTTAAAGTCATCTGTGTACACAATACTCATAAAACTTAGGTAGACTGGGTCTTGTCTGTATTGTTTGCTTAATTCCAGATTTGCTCAAAAGATTTCACCACACCCAAGCTTTAATCTGGCCTTCTGCACAGGAAGTTTGTTTCAGGTGCTCCCTGTATTATTTAAACTAAGGAGGCTGTACCGCACCAGTGTAATGTGACGCAGGACGTATCTAGCTTTATGAACTATGTTGAACTAACTTAGAAGAGACAGAATCGTTTTTGGAGGCTTGGAGGAGGTACTAGACAAAGGTGCTTTATAAACTGTTGAACTGCTTCCTAGGTATGTGACCAAATCAGCATCGAAGGCATTAAGTTTTTACTATGTGCAGACACTGTGCTGAGGGTGTAAGACCTCTCTAAAAGGCCACGGACAGGCAGACTAGGGCCCAGGGCTGTCCGGGGCCATGTCCTTGCTCAGGACTATTCTGTCGGGCTGTTCAGACTCCTAGGGCCTGATGTTGGAGAGTGGCTGCTCTGGCAAGGACCGTCTCATGCGAATGAAATTACTTGTGGGGAGGTGAAAGGACGTCTGTGACCAATGGGCAAGTCTGTGTGAGTTCACATGAGGGGCGTGCTGCTCCCGCCTCCTTGATCTGGAATGACTTCCTGGTGTGAGGCTTTGAAGCGCATTGTTGCTTAAGGAGTTGGGACACACAAAAGCAAGGAGGAAGGAGTATACAGAAGGCAGGCAGAGCCGAGTCTGGTGGTACGTGCAGGCTGAGTGACCTAGCGCTAGGACTACCAGAGTGATTATCCAGAGGGCAGAGGCCATCGTGGCCTGGGTGAGGAGCAGTGCTTTTCCTGAGAGGGTGGGCAAACCTTGGCAGGGAAACCTCCCCAGATGACTGCTTAAGGGGCTGACTGTCATCCCCACATCCCCGCATGCCCCTGTTCCCCCATACCCCCGTCCCCTCATCCCCCATGCTCCCATCCCCAGGGGCTGCTCAGTGTGTGCTAGTTCTTCCAAGGACACTGAGCTGGGTGGGCTGTGTGGATGAGAAGAGCAGTGACAGGGATCACTTAGCTGAGGCACCTGCGGGCTCACCCTCTGTAGCGGGACCTCTGTGGGGTTGTTGGGTTCTCCTGGGGCGACACCATGGTAGTAAGTACTTAGCTGAAAGCTGTGTCTGTGTGTGTGGGCAGTTTGCGTTTAATCCCCTTAACCGTGGTGTCTGGTTATAGAGTAAGATGGCCAGCCAGACTCGGACCAGTCGGAGGACAAGACCTGATTCTGTTGTTAGTGCTTCACTTCTGTGCTCTTGACTCCACGTGGAAAGACAACTGATTGAACTACTACTTCTAGAACCACAAGTCAAGATTGTTTCAAAACTCTGACGTTGAACCTTTTCTAGGTAATTTCACTTGATTTTTCTCATAGTTCCTTCCCCTCAGAACCAAGGCTTTTCTGCTTTGTGCAGTTACAGATAGGAGGTCGCTGTCTTGCCAGCTGTGGCCACCACTGTGTCCACCTTAGAAAGCACAGCTCTATTGGCATTCTCTTAAATGCTAGTATGTGATGGTGTGACATTGCTGGCTTTGAGAATTGAGTTCTGAAAGCCAATCCAGCTGACCAATAGGGCTAGCTCTTTCTTGGTTTCTTTGGAAATTTGGTGCTAGTGTTATGGATGGTGTGTATTAAGGTCTAGGAGCAGCTTTCTTGATCTCTGTAATGGGAGTCTGTTCAGGGCTGCCGTGGATGAAGGGGCGAGAACTACCCTCCCTACTTGGGGCACAGGGCTCCTTTGGGCTGTAAAGTTGCTGTACGTACATTCCCTGGCTTGGGCTCTGCCTTCCTGCTCTTGGATCTAGGTGGCTGCCTTAGTGTGCGGTGGGACACTTCTTCCTTGCGTAAGCCCACGCAGTCAGCTTCCCATTCTTGTATTGGGATGGAGTGTTGGTTCCCAAACCCAACCTTCAGCCCCTTGCCCTTAAGGTCTCTGGAGGGCAGCGCACTCGAGGAACAAGAACAAACGGAGAGAGATAAACCCTTGTAATGGCAAAGCTATGGGACTCCTAACCTCACCAAGAGCGTTATCTTACCTGGTTGAAGCTGGAGGCCAATTTGTTGGAAGAATGAGCTTCCTGGTGTGGCTAGAGTTCTGCTGCCTTTCTCTGCTTGTTCTTGGCGGGGGTGGGCTATGTAAGCAGGAAGACTGCTCCCTGCTGTTGGCTGAAGTTAGCGTCTATTGCTACAACTAGCTTTAGCCTGCATGGCTGTGTAGGTTCTTGTAACAGCTGGAGCATCAGACATGGCTTTGGCTAGAGTTCAGGCACAAGGCTTAGCTGGATTTGTAAAAAAAAAAAAGGGGGGGGGCTTCTTATGAGTTAAGGCAGTTGTCTATACCCTCACTTTGAGCAGACCTCAGGATTTGAGCAGAATTTCTTTGGGGTCTGAAGAGGCTGGCGAGGAGGTGGGGGAAGCCAGGATACTGGCTCTTGTATCCACCCAAGAGTCTGATGCTTTTGGAAAGTCTGCTCTTGCTGGGGCAGTGCTCAGTGGGAAAAGAGGCTTCTTGAGATAGAAGGCGGCATGGGAATGGAGCAAGGGCACCTCTGGTGGTATCCACAGAGCCCTCGAGGGTAAAATAGACACAGCCACCTCAGCATGGAATTCTTCCAGACAAATCTGATGCAAAGCTGGCTAACTTCCACAGCCTGCTCTCAGTGAGCCAGAGCCAGGGAGCCAATCTGAGAGCATGGAGGCTCCCCCTTGGCCTGGGTGTGCTGTCCTTATCCTGGTAACTGGGAAACTGACTTGGAGCAGCCCCAAGACCCTGTTCAGACTTAACCGTCAGTCTTGGAATAGCTGCTATTTGACCCTGTTGTGTGCTTGGCTTCTCTAGACTGAGCCTGTCATGCAGGGGCTGGGGGCTGCTGCTAAGCTGGGATAAGAATCAATAGGCTATGTAGGGGTGTGGCTGTGAAATTCACCAAAGCTAGGGTCTTGCTGGCCTTCCTCACCTTACAGAGATGCTTCAGCTACTGGGATGGCACCTGGATGAGGGAATCAGTGAGGCAGCCGAACCCTGACCCTGTTTGGACCAAGGAGACCCCATGATTGCAACAACAGAGGGATTTCAGTGTTTCTTCATCCTGTAGGAGCAACAAGGTGACCATCACTGGGAACAACTCCGAGTGTCAGTGTGAATAGCCTTCAGTGAGCACTCCATCCTGAAAGACTCCCCTGAGAACCCCCAGAGTAACATCAGGAAAGTAATGTGGGGGCCGAGGCTCACCGAAGGGCACGCGTGACCACAGTGGGGGTTTCCTCAGCACTTGAGCTTGGATTTTGAGTAAATCTTGCTGAGACTTAATGTGTTTCTCTCCCTTGTTTGCTTTTAATGAGTTGGTCAGATTCAACGTTGAGATTTTCTTTTCCAAGACTGCTACAGAGATCCCATTAGTTTGTCTGTGGGCATGCCCCACAGGAACATGGGCCGCATCATCCTTCCCAGCCGGGTAACGGCCCCTGCAGATGTGCTGCAGGTCTGAGTATTAAGGTCATGGCATCCACTCCTCAGAGGATTCTACAGAAGACATTAAGATGGAAAGGGAAGGAGGGCTTGTGCATCGGCTTGAGGATTTGGTCAGGTCTCTGACTTCTGTGGGGACAGCATTGTACTGGTGGCACCTGGTTACCTTGCCCAAGTCTTTGAAGTTCCAGTGCTCTGTAGGAAGTCCATCACGATAACACTCTAGTGTCATGCTTAGAAACCCTCTGTTCTGGATGGAGATGTCTTGGAAGGGCTACGGAGACACAGGGCTGGCCTGGAAGGCGTCAGATGCTGTTCAACTTTCCCTTTTATTCACGAGATGTCTACTTGTCTACTGGTGTCCTCCTCCCAAATACGATAGGGTGTTGTGGCATTTTGAATGGAATAAAGGTGAGGGGGAGGGGAGAGACGGTGAGAAACAATATTCATGGGCTGACTGGGAGGGTCTGGAGCCCACCAGGTTGTGCTTGGGTTCAAGTGAAGCACTTACCAGAACCAAATGAAAAGTAGGAGATAAACCAAAAACTTAATTAAGTTCTAAAGAACTGTAACAAGAACAAATGCCTTTCATATATTTGTAAAACAAAAGTGGAAAACCTTTCATTCTAAAGGCTGCAGAGGTTACCTTGGCCCAACATCGTGGGCCATAAGGTCCTGCCCAGCTTTTCCCAAATGACATTCTTACATAGGGCTTTTCGTTCAGAGTTCCTCTTCAAATCTGTCTCCTCACCAGCCAGGGGTACAAGTCTGTGAAAGAGGAGCCCCGATGTGACAAGTCTCTAGCAAGGGGGAGGTGGGCAGGTGCCGAGGCAGCAAGCCAGCCCCTCTTGCTCAGGGTGGAGTCCAGGCAATGGTGGGAAAGGAGGGACGGGTCCAGCCTGCGACCCAGAAGCACAATTAGCTTCTCCCAGTAAGTCACTCTGGCAAGGCCTTCCTCATCACGCCCCCCAGTCCTGGCCCTCTGGAATCTGAGACCACGTCCTCCTCATGGGAGTGGTGACCCTAAGACTGAGCTGATGCCAAGCGGTGTCCTCATCAGATCCCACCGGAAGACATGTCCTGGAATGCTGAGGAACATAATCTGACTTTAAGCCTGGAAGCCTGGCCTGGGTAATCAAGGAGATAGTGTCCTGACTTGCGGCAGGCACGTGGCAAGGATCTGAGGCTGTGAGCACCTACCTGATGGGGCTGCGCAGTGGGTGTGGTTGGGGATTCAAACTGGCACCAAGTTTGCTCAGTTCTGGGCTATAATGGAGATGGTGTGTCTTCCCTTCAGCAGAATGAATGGGATGCCCTCAGTGACCATGTTCCAGAACCCTGTAGGTTTCACGGAAACTGATTGAAAATGGGGGTGGAGACCTAAGAGTGACCAGTTTAGCCCTTCACTTTCCCATCTGCATACATTTGGGATCTTTATGCCAGGACAAACAGCCAAGACCCCTGATAAGAGAAAGAGCAGTGTCCTCTGGGCTCTCCGCACCTTCAAAGGCACAGGCCATGTGATGTGGGAGCCTCTAACATGCACACGCAGAGTCCTCGCTTGCCTCCCATGAAGTCCTGACAGCTGTGCCCTGGGGCCTGGGACAGGCTGCAGTCTTGGGGGCTTCCTGGGCTGCCTAGAGAAGAGGATACTGGAGGCTTTCTTGGTAATGCACGGAGCCCATGACCAATGATGTCTAATGTGTGTGTGGGGGGCTTGGGTGGCCAGCCACTTGGGGTTCGGGGTGCTGGGGATTATGGCAGATGCTCTGGGGGCAGCCTGCTAGGCTTGGCAGTTGCCTTGGTGGACATGGAATTCTTCCCACACGTGCCTGTGTCATGTCTGTGAACTTGCAGGACCTACTGGTGTTCTCCTTATCTGATTAATGCAAGTTGTACCTTCTCAACTGGAGTCTCTGCCAGACTAGAAGCTCGATGAGCAGGGCTTCTGGTGCTTAGGAATGAAGAAGGTAAACTTGTTTCCACCTCAGAGCTCAGGATGCAAGAACTTTCAACAAGTCCCAGGGTGTTGTTTTGGATGTTGTCTTACACCAAAGAACAGCCAAAGCCCATATGTTGAGTCCTTGGATTTTCTGTTAAGGTCACTAAACAACTAGGGACACTTCAAAGGGGAGCTAACTTCTCTGATCAAACAGAGGTTTCACCCTTTGGGATGGAGAGAACATTCTTAATGAAGGGCACGTGACAGTTGCATTTGATCTGCCTTGAATGGGATGGCTGCTGGTTTCTGGATTGACCACCTGGTGTCAGGTTTGGAAGTTCCTGGATTCTTGACCCTCCCTGATGCTTACTTCTCCTGTTCTCCTTGGTGCAGACCTTGTCCTCCTCCATGGAGATGTTAGGAAAGGGGAATGAGGGTGAGGAGGAATGTGGTCATAGGTCTGGTCCTCAGATGGGGGCCAAATGGCTCCACTTATGAATTCTGATCCTTGCACATTCAATGCTCTGATCCATAGGTGGTTCTGCACTCAGCCAGGTATCTCTGACCGCTGCTGAACTGCCTTGATGAAATGACCTTAGACTTAGGATCAGGAACTTTATCTTTGTGGCATCTGTATTTTATTAAGTAACTTTATTACCAAGTGGCCTTTTGCTGACTCCCACTGTAGGTTTAAGGATGCTTTATCTTTGACAGCTCCAATGACTAGTCTTCGCTAGGCTTTAATCCTGTTTGCCTTTCCCTGACCTATACCAATCTTATGTCAGATGTAATATACAAGCCTCACCCAAGAGAACTAACCCCTGTCTAGTTCTCTACTGACTATGAATTACTGTGGGGGAGAGCAGTCTCTCTGGGTGTCAGTCTCCTCACTTACATGCCAGCCCTTGGCCCACTGGTGGTGGCCCTGAGTCGTAGTCCCATTTCCCTGAGCTATAGGATGGCACTTCTATACTGAGTGGTGTCCAGGATAGTGCCAGAAGGGGGCTCTTGTACTGATGGGTTTATAGTTTCAGTTCCTTAGGTTCTGTTCTCAGGATTAAGCTGGGTCTTATGTGCTGTCTCACTTGTGAGCCCACCCTGCTGACTCAGGAGATGAAGTGAGGTTTTCTTCAGGTTCTTCCTCTCACCTAATACTGGGCCCTAATCTGAGGTGTTTGGTTGAGGGTGAGCAGGCCCTGACTGCACAGGATGTCTGTAACCCCATGCGCCAGAAATCCTGCATCTTCCACAGTGGGCATGTGGAATGGGGGCTGGATACCAGAATCACGAGGTGCCTGGTCTGTCAGCTCTTACGTATGCATGTGCTTCTTGCGGGACAGTGTTGCTGCCTTAAATTGAGGTAGAGGGAAGAATGAGTCACTGCGAATAAGGGCAAGTGTCTTCAAATGTGTATCCAGGCTTAACGCATAGGGGGAATGCCTTTTGTATTCATCTCACCGAGCTGTCACCGGATAGAGCGTTCTGGAGGTCTGGACCCATGTTCTTCATGGACTTGTGGGTTCATGGCCTCATGGTGGGATGTGTGCCTTCAGGGCACACGGAACGCAGCTGGAGAAACTCCTTACAGGTGCAAATAGACTAATACAGTATTTTGTCCTTTCATGTCTGGCTTATTTCACTCAGTGCTTCCAAGATTTATCCATGTTGCAGCAGGTGTCAGCACTTTGTTCCTCTCAATGGCCGAAACACATTGCATCCATAGGTCATAATCTAGCCATTCATTGAAAAGGCCACTTGGGTTTCTTCTTTTTTGGCTCTTGTGAATACTACAGTGAATACTGGTGTTCAGGTACCTGTTCTCAGTTCTTGTGGCTGTATAACTGAAGAATTGCTGCATCATATAGTGATCCTATATTTAGCACCATGAGGAACTGCCAGACCATGAACTGTTTCTGGAGGTGGTTCTATGTGGGAAACCTCTTCCTGAGGTCCTTTTGGAGTAAACCCCCTATGATGAGATGACAAAATCCACTGCTTGTGGTTTCCTGCTAGAAATTCAACCCAGAGTGAGGTCATATCTGCTTAAGTGTCTAGATCAGGAAGATTCCCCCTAAGTCTCAAAGACACTTTCTTGCCTCAAAGATACTTCAGGGTCACTGTTACTAAGATTCAACAAACATCTCAATGATCAGTCCTTGTTTTGCAAATTCTCAACCTTTAAACCAGTTTAGCAGCAAAATCGGCCTCCTTGGGAATGGTAGAAGAATTGCAGTTTGGGACATACAAACTATAGGAAGTCATAGGCAAGTCTGGAGGACAAAGAAGAGCTTTCTTTTATAGAAGAAAGAAGTTGGGAGGGGCTGCTTGGAACAGAAGTCCATTAGAGAAAGAGATGAAGGTTGTAGCAGCTTCACTGGCTGAGCTGTGATGCTCCTCGCTGGGTGGTTGCCGGGCTCGGGGAAAGTCTTCCTTTGCTGGGGTCTGAAAGTGGCAGTGCATAGGAGCTCCCCTCGGGGCTTCCTGACTCCATTTTAAGTGAGGTTTCCATTATTTTCACAAAATCAAATAGGAATTCTTACACGAAGATCAGACCATCAAACATTGGTCTCAGATCGGATGCCAGGAGGTCTTCATCTATCGGCAATCTGTTGAATGTGATTCATTTTTATATGATAAAGCTAGATACTTCTGTTGAGTAGGTAAGATTTTCATTGTGGATTAAGTTCATTCAGCTGTAGGTTTTATGTTTGTATCTTAATTCTCTGGTACGCCCTTGGCTCTTTAGAGAGACATCAACAACCTCCAGCAACTGGGCATCCCCATGTCAGGGGTCACTTCTCCAGCACAGCTGGAGCAGCCTCACAGTGGAGTTTGTAAAGAGCTTGTGGTTCTAGATTGAAGGCCTTTCTTCCAGGCAGCAGCATTGTCTTTTGTCTTGTTCTCTGCATTTCTGCTCTCTCTCTGAACTGGCAATGTCTGGATTGGAGAGTGGAATGTTTCCCTCAGCTTTACCACCAAAGTCTTTACAGAAGTTCCTCACTCTTCTGCAATAGGGTCATCTTCCAGCAGTGGTGAAGGGGAGTGAGGAAGGAGCCCAGGGAGAAAAGGACGGGGCAGGATTGACCTGGGTATTTGCTTATGTCCATTCCTGAGTTAGCCTTAGTTTGCTCACAAGGCAAGTGAGGTTTCCTTCTATCCCTCTTTCCCCTGCCAAAGTTGGGAGGCTCCTCTGAGCTCTGGGGCAAGGCTGAGCCTGCACTGGCTGAGGAAGGAGGTTGGAGTGGATGCTATGGCTTTGCCCTCGGCCCAGCTGGGGCTGCCCTGGGACCCTCTGTGTCCCACATGCCTGCCTTTTGTCTCAGGAGTGCCCATGGCCTTACAGAGCACTAGGGGGCTTTCTGGGATCTGGGTACGCTTGTCTTCTACTGTGACTCATCCCCAAGTCCCACCTCACACTGACCATATGGGACACGTGGATTGGGGGCTGAGTACCAGGGTGTCTCAATGCTCCCGTTCCATCAGCTCTCATGTGTTTTGTTGTACTTTGTAGACAATGTTCCCCACCCCCTTATTTGAGGTAGAGGGAGGAACAGATCAACAAGAATAAGGGGAGGTGTTTTCTAAGGGGCATCCAGGCTGGACTTATGGGGACTCCTGTACTTCTCACTGAGCTGTCACCAATATTCTGGACGTCTCAGCCCAGGTAGCTGTCCTCAGGGACTTCTGGCTCTAAGTCTCCGTGATGGGACGTGTGGCTTCAGGGCATGCACAAGAGCTGCCCAGCTGGGGACACTCTCCGCTGGGCTCCTGCTGGAGAGCAGGCCCATGGCTCTGCTGGTCTTCTGCCCTGGCTGTTTTGCTGCCATAGAACTTTCAAGATTCGCTTTGTCTTGGACTTTTTGAGGCTTGAATATGACACTGCTAGGTGCAGATTTCTTGCTATTTTATTCTGCTTGGATTTCTCTGAGCTTCCTGGATCTGTGGCTTGGTGTCTGTCATTAGTTTTAGAAAAATCTTGCCATTACGTCAAATACTTCTCCTTAGGTAAGACAGGGAAGGCCGAAGGGAGCTGAGGTTGGGTATTCTAAGCTCTCCGTGTCAGATCCTAACTCACCTGGAAGAAATTTCTTATCCTTCCTATAGAATTCTGTAACAAAACACCATAGATTGGGTGGCTTAAACAACAGACATCTGTTTGTCACAGTTCTGGTGGCTGGGAAGTCGGAGACTGAGGACCTGGGCAGTCTGAGTCTGAAGGAGCTCTTCTGGCTTGCGGACGGCAGCCTTGTGCTGTGCCTGCATGTGGGGGTGAGTTCTGACCTCTTCCTTTCCCGATAAGGTCCTGAATCCCATCCTGGGAGCTTCACCCTAATGACCTCCCGAGGGTCCTCCCCATACCATTGCATTAATGTTCCATGCTTCGACATAAGAACTGTGGCGGAGAGCGATGCTCCGTCTATAACAGGTGGACTTTTTCCTTAGCTATCTCATCCCCAAGTAGGTGAGCTCTTTGCACCCCCCCCACCAAAGCTTCTTTGTGGTAAAATATACATAAAACTTGCCATTCAAATCTAGTGTACAATTCATTCATGAAAACTGCCATTTGAATCATCTCGTGTACAAGGAATTAATTACACTCGCTGTTGAACCACCATCATCACTATCTGATTTGAAAGCTTATTTATCAGTCTGCAAGGAGATGCTGCAACCAGTAAGCCACAACTCCCATCCCTCCACCCTGCCTCCCAGCCCTCGGCAACCTTTAATCTACTTTGTCTCTATTTGCCTGTTCTCTATTTCATATAACTCAATCATATAACAGCTGTCCTCCCTGGTCTGGCTTATTTCACTTAGAGTAACTTTTTCAAGGTTCATCCATGTTAAAACAATGTCAAAATTAAATTTTTCTGGCTGAATAATCTGCATCACATTTTATCTGTTCAAGTCTATTTTCATTTCTTCTGGATATTTAGCTAACAGGAATTACTGGGTTAGATGGTAATTCTAGTGTTTTGAGGATCTGTTAAACTATGAACTGTTTCTGGAGGTGGTTCTCTAGAAGACTTCTTTCTGAGGTCCTTTCAGGATAAAACCCTCCTTTAGATGACAAAATCAACTCTGTGTGGTTTTCTGTCTAGACCAGGAAGCCCACGCACCCACTCAGGTGGTCCAGACTCACGGGCGCTCCTTGATACTCCTGGCATCAAGAGTCAAGGAGTCATGAAAGCATAACTGGTCTTTCCCCAAATGAAATGTAAATTCCTATTTGAATATCTGCCCTATTAATCAGTAACTTCAGATTTTGAAGTCCGTGACTCTTCATCCATTGGCAGAGGATGGCAACCATGCTAGATTTCTTCAATAGCATCTTATTCCTTTCTCACACTTCTCACCCTAAAACATTTCAGGATGGTGCCCAACTTGTCCAGGGTGATCCGGCCAGCTTCTCTTAGCAGCCAGTGTTAAGCCTGGAGTGGTTTACCATAATGTTTATCCTTATGGTTCTTGGCCCTTTCCAGGATTTATCCTCAATCCCTGGGGACAGAGGATCTGTCTGGTGATTACAAAGGAGTTTTTTTTTTTGTTGTGGTTTAAAATTTCCATTCCCACCTTTTGGAATCAAGACTTGAGTGCTTCTCTCACATTTATAGAAGCCCTTTTGGACTGACTGGACGCTCAGAGTTACCATTCTTATGGTACTCCTGTAAGGGGGCCAGTTCTGATGCCTGAAATTCAAAATAACTTTTGTTTCTGATTTTGTGTCCTTTTTCTTGATAAGTCTGGCTACGGGTTTGTGTATTTTATATTAAAGACCCAGCTCTTGGTTTCATTTTTCCTATTAATCTTTATTTCTGCTCTTTATGTTCCTCCCTGTAGTTTTGGGCTCAGTTCTTTTTCTAGTTACTTCAGTTATAAGGTTGTTTATCTGTTTTCTGAGGTAAGCCTGTACTGCTATGAATTTTCCTCTTAGAACAGCTTGCAAGTTTATCAAGCACTTTCCAAGGTCTCACCCGAGGCAGTTAGATGGTTCGGGGCACCAGGGGTGGTCGGGGATACTGCCTGTGTGAAGCTGATGGCCTGTCACTCGGCAGTCTAGCAGCTAGTGAGCATAAAAGTCATCTAAGGGATGTCTGTCAGGCCCAGGTTACCAGGAGAACTCTACCTACATGCTGGACCCAGCAGAGGACTTCTCCCAAGTCCTGATTAGCTTGATGACTGGGTACTTCCATGTTATGAAAATACATCCCCAGTCTCCCTGGACAGACATGCTAATGTCCAGAGATAGGAACGTCTCCCAGGGATGTCTCATCAGTGTCTTGCTGCCTGATGATAGCATCTCCAGCTCATCCAGTTGCTCTGAGATGGATGTGGGTAGGCGCTCCTTGGGATCTTTGTTCTGCTGTTCTCTGGCCAGAGAGCATGTGGTAAGGGGTCTTTTGGGCTCTTGGCTGGGGCCAGCTAAGCCAGGGCCAGCCAGCCCTGAGGCTGATGCAGGGCCAGCAGAGAGGGTGTGGCTGGAGAAAAGACGTACCCAGGTATTTGCCTGAGATGCTGGGCAGGCATAGTATTCCAGGATGGGGCTCAGGGAGGAAACATGGCAGTCCAGGCCCAGCCTGCCCTCATGGAGTGTCCGATTAGTGGAGAGATCCCAGGGAGGTTCGGTGTTCAGAGTGGTCATCAGACCAAGGGGATGGGCATACACAAATTGACCCAAACAGAACCAGGGTGGCCACCTGGGACACTGAAGTTGCAGGACCCAAGCTCAAGGAGTGTTCTGGGGGACAGTGGCCTTCATGTCAGGGATAAACCATCTCAGGTACAAATTCCACACAACTTCACATCTTCCAGTTCAAAATCAGCAACGGACCTGGCCTCTACCATGAAGCCAGGAGGTACCCAGCAAGCAGGCTGTGGTCATCAGCCTGAAAGAGTCTGGAGACCAAGTTTGTTCTATGACTCTCCCCCCTGGGGAGGGAGCTGGGGGCTTCAGAGTGACCTGCTGTCCAGAAGGAGCAGTAAAGCTGTTTCCCGCGAGTCTCATGTACAGGAGTCTGGTTTGCATAAGCAAATTCCTTGAGAAACTTGGAGAGGACAAGACAGGCTGGTGCACAGGTGAATTGCTCAGGAACCGGGTAGACACCAGTGTTTCCCAGGACTGGACTTTTTCCCGTGGGGCCATCAGAGCCACCCATCACTGGCTTGGTCCATTCTTGAGGGGGCTGGGAGTGAGGCAGCCTGGCTTCCTGGTGCTTGGATGTGGGCTTCGGGATATGAGGTAGAGGGATATTGGGACAGGGTGGGAACATGTCCTCTTACACTGGGGCCGAGGCAACCATCCTAAGAAGCTATTTTTGGTAGAAACCTTCCGACATACTTTATTCAAAGCCTGTTTGCTCCTGTGACTGAGCTCTTCCCTCGCTCATCGGTCATTCCTTCCCTGGCACAAGTATAACAATCTTTCTCAAATCAGTTTGGTAAGAAAAGTGTATCAAAGTAGACAAATCACAGTTAGCCTCGAGCTACCTGGGGAGGCCACATGCGCCTCTTTTGGCTGACCCTTTGACGATGAAGTGAGGGTCTTTAGGCTGAGGGGTCCGTCCCTGTGTCTTGGAGGCCCTGCTTGGATGCGGCTGGCTGCTGTACCCCTTCCGTCATGAGAAACCACAGGCCAGAGTCTGCTCACCTACACGCTTCTATGCAGCCATGCCATCTTGTTCTCACAACCCAAGATTTGTTCCTTTTTCTCCCCCCTCTAATAGGGTGATGTCTGTACCCCCCTTCTTAGAAGATCGATTCACTTGTGAAGATGACAGTCTGATCGTCATAGCCTGCACAGAATCTTGCAGGGTGGGGTTGAGAATCCAGAATGTTTAGCTTCCACAGGCTTCTGACGTCCGTGTCTGTTGTGACACCCCATGGCCACCAGGTGGTGCCAAAAGACTTCCCTCAGCAAGCTGCCAGGACGGCAACAAGGACTGGCTGGCTCTCGGGGGTATCTTACGAATGAATTTTGAGAAAGTCATTAGGAAATCTTTCCTCTGCCCGATTTTTGCTTTTGCTGTATTTGCCTGCAGAAGAATCTTTATCCTGTGTAAACTACCTCCCCATACCAGGCTCACCTACCTCTTGGAAAGTAGGTGCTTCCATGCCTAGGGGAGACCTCATGATCAGGGGAGCCTGGGGTCTGCCTCCCAGTTCGGGGTTCTGCACTAAGCAGGTAGACTCATTTCTTCACAAGGTCTGTTGATTGTGACCATCTCATGATCTTACTCTTGTGGTACAAGATTTTGTCTCTAATGAGAAGCTTTTAAAGTATTAATATAAAGCCAGAAACTTAGGCACCACAATTTTAGAATTGAACTTGATAAAGGCAAAGGAAATAGCTCATTTATGCGCTGAATGATTCTCAGGGGTGTGGTGTGCATCTGCAGTCGCTGCTGCATGGCAGCATGAGTTCTTAGGGAAGCCAGCTTTCCCACGTCTGGTCCAGACAGAAGGATCCCGTCCAGCCCTACATCCCAAAGGCGCAAGGGCCCGGCTGATATGGACTCTGAGGGTTTCTGCGAAACCGGGAGGCCAAATCTACCAGCTCCGCCTTTGTATGGGGGTGGAGCATGGACTGCTCCACAACCTGTGGTTGGAGCTGCGCCTCTTGTGGAGGAACGCACAGTGGCTGCATCTTTATTTTCTTGACTACTCCGAGCCCAGCAGGGAGCTCTGGGGCAGACGCCAGTTTGAGGAATCCCATACTTGTTGGAAATGGCTAAGTGTCATTGGTTGCTGGCATGGAGCCACCCTGAAGAACAGGAGCTAACAGCTGTCAGGCGCCCAGGCTTCTCCCAGCTGGATAGCAAGTTCTTTTATGAAGGTGGAGCTCTGGCACATCTCCATGTTTACAGGTGGTGCGCAGCTATAATCCCCAAAGCTTCAATTACTGCTGTACCTGGCCCATGGGGACCATCAGAAGTTGTAACTGATGTTCTTTATGTACTTCTGTCCTCAGTCCTACAGTCCTTCCCTCTTGGTGAAGAACTTCATCCAGCACTTCGATTGGTTTAAGTTATCTGTTTCAGTGGGTGACCAAGACCTAAGAGTGACATTATCAGGCTGTTTACTGTAAATGCTTATTTTCTCTTAAAATGGAAGTGCGAAGAATGCCCCAGTGAACTGCTGGAGTTCCATATTCCTTTCCTCCCGTGTAGCAGACTATCTTGCTGGTCATCTTTCTCCTTGCAAAAGAAGCCCCAAATGGTCTAGCAGCACTGTTGGGGTCCCCTGGTGAAAGCATCTAGACCAGGGACCTTGAGTCCAGCCAGACTTGACTTGTGGGGATGGAAGGCACAAGTTTCCCAACTGGGTCATTGGGTTGTTATGATAAGGGAGAAATTTAATTCCACTCCTCGTCTCTATGCCTCTCTTCTAGCTCTCGGGCTAGAATACCATGGCCAATGGTTTGTTAGCAAAGAACCCCAATTTGACAAACACAGTGCATTCATGTTGCAATTCCTACTTTGAACTGTCTTAACTGCTAGTGAACTCAGGTGGGCTATGAAGGTGGGAATCACAGATGATTCCTTCTATCCCTTGGGCCTCATTGAATCTAGTGCTACTGATGTTTTATGGTGGTTGTGTGGTTGAGTTTTCTGGGAAGGATATTCTGAGATGCTGACTTAGGAATGCAAAAGAGAGTTTGGGGAATAAAATGTTCCAGAGGGGAAAAGGAAGGACTAGGCAGAAATAAGACTGAAAAACTGACCAAGCCTGGTAAAGCAGGTAGGGAACTCCACAGCGGGGCCTTCTGTTAGTCGCCTCACATCACACTGACATGGCTGGGGTCTGTACTCCTGACTCACCCGGACTGTGGATGTGGGCGGCCCTTGGAGGACTGACGGCTAGCTGGGGGCTGCCTGCTGACCGTGCTCCCCACCAAGCAGCATGTCCCCTCTGGAAGGGGGGTCTGGGTGGTGCGCTTGTGTGTATTAGCACAGCCCGTCTCTGCGGTTCATCTTCCTTGATCTGGTGCTTTAGATGAACATTTAAGAGGTTACTCTAACAGGTCAGGCTGACAGCTTGTAGATAATATATAATTAACATTTCCTGTGGTCACTTACCTATTGTTTACCCTTTTCACTGTAGAATGGGTCACTTGTTCCAGGTGACTAAGGGGCTCTTATGCAGTGAGTTAGGTATTCTGAAAGCCCTAGTGGTGCTAACAAAGGCATTGTGCATGGAAGTGCCTGGGAGTGGAAGGTAGATTCACACCCTGGATGGTTATGGTATAATAGGATGGGTGCTTCCTTCCTGGTAGAAGGGTCAGACGTGATCACCTCACCAAACTGGAGGATGGATGGCACCACGTGGAGGGCCTTATGTCTTCTGCTGACAGGTCAGCTTTAAATCAGTAGCAACAGCCAGATTAGTTTTGACGGGAGGGAGACGTGGTGGTGGACCCACAGAGCAGGTGGGCCCTTTTCTGTAAGCACTTGGGGGTGGCTGAGCGCAAAGGCTTGCTGACTTCTAGACAAGTCATCCTGTCTACTTAACCAAGTACCACTGTGTGGTGAATGCTCTGGTAGGCGCTGTTTTGTGATACAAAAATACTTAGGCTTTGTGCATATTCCCCAGACCACCTTGTCTCTAATATTCTAATCTTCTTCCAGGATGCTGACCAGCCAGCCAGCCCTTTTGCTAATGCATGTAATCCTGAATATGCATCATATATAAAAGAAATGACCCACTGTATTGATTGAACTTCTGTCCACTGGGAAGATTTTCCCTCAAAACAGCTTTTTAGGGTATCCACTACTAGTCGAAGTATTGCAGCAGTC
Source organism: Smutsia gigantea (assembly GCA_032199065.1). Classification (NCBI taxonomy): domain Eukaryota; kingdom Metazoa; phylum Chordata; class Mammalia; order Pholidota; family Manidae; genus Smutsia; species Smutsia gigantea. The sequence continues at coordinate 20,266 of JAVSCE010003816.1, forward strand.
CATTGACAACTTGTTACATATGGAAGCAAGCCATCTGTGAACCAGGGCTTTAACTTCCCTTGTCATAGGAATCTCCCCATGAGGCGATAGGTGTGAGCTGAGTAAGGCACAGGGGCGACAGAGGTAGGGGAGGGACGACAGGGTCCGAGCTGCATACTCTTGTGATTTCAATGTGACCTCAGAATATTTGCGGTGAGTCCCAAGTAAAACTATTTCCTGCATAAAACTGATGTTGTGTGCACTTAACCTTATGCTTTTGAGCCTTACAGCATCCAGTTCATAATGGGAAGTTCTAGACATTTAGTTACTTGATGTTTCATGGTTAGGAGTTCAGTTTCTACTTGAGCCCAATATCATGCTTGGAGCCAGTTTCCAAATAAGTCATTTTCTAATGGCAAATGCATGGGCTTACTCTCAAATCTTGGGGGTCTGCCGTGTACCTTTCCTGGTGAGTCCTGAAGAGCCATTCCTATCATGGCTATTTCTATCACCATAAGATCTGCCAAGTTTTATTTTGAATGGCAAGGCCATAGAAGCTACAATCTAGGCCAGTCGCAGAGCCTTCTTTTGCTGAGTCCTAATGAAAATCTGCAGCCTTTGGAGCCCCATGAAAGAAGGTTTGGAGCGGTGTTCCTAAGTGTGATGTAGGTTGTCTCTACAATCCACAGAGGTAGGCTGCCAATTCTGAAGTTATGCCTTCTTGATAGCAGGAGATAAAAGATGCAGCAAATTATCCTTTAACTTGGAATTTGGAAGTGATGGCCCTATATGCCCTCAACACTTAAAAGCATCACTGACATGGTCGGCCCCTGAATCTATGGAGGTTTACCTCCCACACTCTGGCACATAGGATGTGCAAGTACCCTGGGAAACGCCTGACTTTCAGGTCTGACAGTATAATGTCAGTAGAGCAGCAAGATCTTCTGTGGACTGTCAATGTAACCAGGATTCCTGCAAATTATATTATGGGAGAGATTAGGAAGGTTAACATGACCCTAAGGTGAGGCTAAGAATGCAACTGCTGACCTGAAAACTGAAACCTATCTTCACTGAGGGTTGAAAAATCTGTTCTTTAGCTCAGTAGCTTCATGTTAAATGCCAGAAGTGTTTTTATTAGAGATATTATATTCTGCATAACAGTTGTGATAGGTTAAATATAGAGTTCACATATCATGTGACTCCATTTTTAATTGAAACAAAAGGCCTCTGATTAAATGCAAGATGACTTCTCTTCCTCAGTGGCTGAGTGAAGAACCTACATGTTAAAAGGCCTCTCTGGTTAGTCAACTTCAACCAGTGGTCAACGTGAGCTTTCTGTGCCGGAGGTCTTCCTGGTCTATCCACTGAAGTGGAAGAGTTGTGCATAGAGAAACATTCCAGAACCATTCTGATTTTCTCCAAAACGTGAGCCCTTGGAGCATCAGTTCCAATTCTTTTCTGAGGCAGGACACTTCTATTATCAGATGTATTCTTTACCTAGAAATCCAAGTTTCTTTAGGAGAACTGGGTTTCTGGCCCATGACACTGGCTGGCTGGAATGGGAGAGAAGTGACCTGCTCACTTGGCCTTAACCATTGCCCCAGGTCACAGGAGAAGGTGCCCTTGAAGTGACCACAAGGATAGCTGCTTGACCTCTGTGGGGTTGACTGCCTCTTAAAGATGCCTAAGTCATGAGAGAAAATTACCTCCACAAAAGTAAATCTTCCTGTTGGTTTGCACATTTTTGCATCTACAGTGGCTTAACAAATTATCAAGCCAGTTGGAGGTGGGGGTGGGAACAGAGTTGGACAGAAAGTGGCCCTAGGGCCTAGGTTCAGTGAGTCTCTCACTGTGTGTCAAGGTGTTATCAGCGACCTCCCCAGGCCAAGAAGCTGTGCCTGACTCCAGGTCTTTATTCCTTGCTTGAATGTCTGTCTGCCCAAAAAATGAAATGACTGCCAATGAAAAAATTGTACCGCTATTCAAACATTTGTCCTTTGGAAAGTCTGCCGCAGATAGAACAGATGTCAAGCTCAGAAAGATCTACCTGGAGGAGGTCTGTGCTTAGGAGGTTTACGTTTCAGGAAGCATGTTCTCTTGATCAAGATACCAGCCTTCATCCTTTAGTGAGACCTGTCACGTTAATCAAGTAATTTGAAGAGTGACTGTCATTTTGCCATGAGGAGTTACTTGGAGTAGATTTGATCCCTGGATAGCATGAATGGTTCCAGGCCGTGGAATGCTTTTCTGAACTTTCCTCTGGTTGGTTCTTGTGTTGCAGTGCTCCGCGACTGTTCCACAACTGTTCCTCTCTAACCTATGTGAAAATATGGAAATGTGGATAGTGTCAATGTGGCTTGGGGGTTAGATGTGATGACACTGTCTTTCATAAGCCACTGGATGTCTCTTCAGTTTATGAACTCTAATGTCTGACATTTGGATGAGAGGGACTGATGCCAGTAGAACTATTTAGAGAAAAAGAGGCAAGAATTTTTGAGAGGAGGTCTTGTGGATTGATCTCTATCTAGAGAAAGATATGGAACTTCTCTGCATGTTTCATATTTAGCACTGAAGTATTGGTCCTGGCTAGGCTGGCCTAGATGGGTAGAAGGCTTGTGGTATTTGTGACAGCTGGTCATCAGATTCCTATACTCAGAGACATGCTGTTACCTGTGAGTTGAACTAAAGTTCTAGAATTTCCTAGACCAAGTCCCGGGGTGAGTATAATGTAGGCGTGGCTTGGCAAGGGGTCAAAACCCTGTATTGGCAGGTCTGGGGTGATGAGAGTTGGGGTGAAAAGTCCACTCATGGGAGTTGAAGGTTCACAGGCTGTTTGCTGGCCAGAAAGGAAAGGGAGGAGGCATGTTGCCTGACCTCTGTGTTAAGACAGGCATATCATTTGGTTAAATGTCCCATGACCAAAATGAATGTTGGCAGCTTCCTGGTAAAATTGTTTCAATGAATTTTGAACACTAAACATAGTCCAGTGAGGGCTTTGAGTGAAAAGATGGTTTAAATGGAGTCACAACTATTTATGTTCTGCTCTATAATCCTTTTATTATTAGAGAACTGAAGATTAGAGGCTATTGCCTCTAGGTGTCTCTGGCTATGGCTTAAACCTAAGAGAATCCTCATGCCTTTTTGAGGAAGAAGACCTATACCTCCTGTTTATTAGGCAGCATCCAGGTAGCTATTTAACCCAAGGAATGAAAATGTAGAAAAATGGTCTAGACTGGGAAATGGATGGCTCTCTAAGCCTAGCTTGAGGGATGTGGTAACAATATAAGGCCTGTCATTGCTACAACCAGTTGCAGTCTGTTAGCAGCTGGGGTTACTTCTGTGCCTATGTAGCACAGGCTTTCAGGGAATTCATACTCTTCAGTCTTCCTTGGTTTTCTTTATTCCTTCATGACGTCTCCCTTGGTAAAGGAAGATGTTATGGTCTCAGTTCCTTATTTTTATGGAGGAATTTGTACATCTCACCACACTTGAGGTCCTTCAGAGACCAGCATTCTCATATTTGGTTTCTGCTCAGTGCTTGAGATGGATCTGGAATCCAGCCCCTCTGAGCTGCAGAGCAATTGATGTGCTTGTAGAAGTGCACCTGGAGGTGACACTCCAGCTGGGTACCAAAATCTGTCAGCAATTACTGACAGTGTAAGTGTCTCCAAATGGAGCTTCAGGATTCCAGAGTTTTCTTGCTGGAACAAGCATTGGGCAGCCTGGACAATAGTGCCTGAGCTCCCCTTTACATGTTTCTCTCTTCCACAAGGCCTAGAGATTACTTCATTCCATATCAGTGTGGAATGACCTTGACTGGTCCAGTCTGTTACCCATCTGTCAACTGAAAGTTCTACTTCTCTTTGGCTCAAGAAGCTTTTCAAATCATCATTTGGGAGGTGCCCGGCTGTCTGGAGGCATAAAGGCAATCTTTAGCATGGGGCCTCCAATGTGAGATTATTAGGGGATAATGACATACATAAGGGCTCCACCCTGGGTTTACATTTATGTTTGAACCTTTAGAACTTGGAAAGTTGAGGCCATTTGGTAGCCAGAAGCACATCTCATTCCAACTGAATTCAAACATATATCCTTTACATAAAGCACTGCAGTTGAGTTACACATGATACTGTTTTCACAATGAGACTTGCACTGTGAAAGCTGACACATGTCTTGGTGAATGTGAGGGGATGGCTGGATCCCAGTCTGCACACACACTGAGAGAGACCTTTGGTTAACCCTGTATTTTATGAAATGTGTAACTCAACACCATTTCCTTCATTTGGGGAGACTCACTAATGAAAAAGTTCTGTCATTATCCTAGATGCTATGTAGTTCATAATCGGTTTGTGTGCAGGCTGACTTAATGAGGGAGAAAGTGCCTCCCCTATCCTTGACTGAGATGAAGTATATCTCTTTGGCAGGTATCTGGACTGCCCTTTGAACATGAAACATTCCTTACCTTGGTCTTATTGCCAAGAACCCTGTTTCCTGCCTACAGCAGAGAGCCTGATGAGAGGACCTTTCTGGGTTATGGGAAGGATGTTCATTTGTGCAGAAATAGCTTGTCCTATTGGTCACCAAATACCACACTTTCTCTAGCCAGTCAGCTCTACCACCCAGTAATGATCTTCACCATGATGAGCCCATATTAGACCAGATCAGAGTGGGTGTTGCCCAGAGGGCTGTGTGTAATGGAAGGAAAAATGAAGCTGTGCTTGGAGAACATCCATTTCAGGTTCATGGGGAGCTCAGAACAGGTGGTGACTCTGTAAGTTCGGCCCCTTTAAAGCCTATCCCATACCTATTTTCTTGGGCATCTGAACATATGGGTCAGTGGGAGATGAAATTGTCATAGTGGATGTCCTCAATTTCCTTAAGTCCCTGGTCTTTAACATTTTATTATAGTTCAGTAACTTGGGAATCTGATCTTGTGGGAACCATGGATAATTGTCATAGATACTGATGTAGTACATGTGGAAAAAACCTTTTTTAACCTCATAACTTTGCTTTCTATTAATGAGAGAGAACCTGGAATCTCTACTTATACCTGGGTAGAAGGAAATATAGACACTAATAAGATATCCTGATAGCTGCAGTTTAACTTGTTATCTACAATATTTATACTTTATCCAGATTAGTCATCTACAGGAACTAGGTCTGCTTCATTCAGAAGAACAAATTCCTAGTACATTTAGTAGAGCTCCAATGAATGTTGGCTTTATCTGTAAGCTTACACACCAGTTCATTCCTATGGATACAGGTTCTGTATCCAAGTTCTGTCCCCATAGACAGACAATAAAGGAGTAACAAACTGTAATAACTTTTGGGGATGGTGCATGGAGATACCTGTGAGATCTTGGATCACAGGATGTTGAACTTTGTGCTGGGAATGTCTGAGCAGGGAGGTGCTTCATGACTCCTTGGTTCTTCTCTCCTTTAAACTCTCTAGGAAATAACTTGAAAGAACCATACCAAATCTACGGCTAGAAGGATCTTGAGAGATCCATTCCTAGTTGGATGATGACTGTGCACTGTGGTGAAGGTGAGGTTTTTAGCATTATGGATGACAAGAATAAGTTTACCAAAGAACAGGACATGGGTCTGTCCTGCAGACTTAGTGGTGGTTGAAACAGTCCAAGATGTCTTATTGCCTTCTTCAAGTGACCAAAGAAAGTTGTTCTCTCCTACATCTCCAGTGTTATCCAGTGAGTGATGGCTGTCTTCCTTCTTCTCTCCTTCATTTCTTCTCCATCTGCTAGGGCTGAAGAAAGGAGATGTCTACAGAGAAGTTTCTCCCCCATTTCTCAAGCTTTCCTGTATCCTTAAGGAAAAGTATTTATCTAGGCTGACAATGAAGATCAAATAACTGTCAAATTTTGAACTTGAGACTTACTGGACAGGTTGTACTTGGGGACAACACAGGGAAGGAACTGAAGAAAGCAAGATAGGGAAGAAGTTGCACTGCGTGTCTGCAAAGGGAGATTCAGCCAGCCCCGCAAGGAGCTCTGGAGTCAGGTGATGCTCCAGAGCTGCCTTGAACTGAGCAAGGTGGTCGGACCTCTGGGCACCTCAGACTAGCCATTAGATATGGTTTCCCCCAGGAAAGGGACATAACCTTGGGTGAGGCAGGGTTATTGGGGCAAGGGCCATCACAGAGCAGGATGAGTCTATTGGCCCTTCCAGTCCACAGGTTATCAGTGGTGAGGCACAGCGCACACCTTAGGAAAGATGTGTCATGTGTCCATTTGGGAGCAAGCCAGTCTTGGTGGAGATAATCTTGTCCTGGGGTTCCATTTTCATCCTCATCTATTTCATTTACATCATGACAGGCCTGTGTACCCCTCATTTCAAATGCTACAGATCCCTCAAGGAAAGCTCAGGTGATCCTGAGTTGGAAGCAAAACTCTGAAATGAATTCCTGATTCTTTGTGATATTGACAAGAAGTAACAGAGGTGGTGGTTGTACAGAAAAGGTGATGTCAAAGGCCTTTTAGTGGTTTGGGGTCCTCCCTCCCACTTCTAGGGATGGTCTCAATCTTCATTAGGGTCCTGCTTTTAATGTGGGGACTCTGTAGCTATGAGGCTCACCCTTGCCCACTGGCGTGCACTAAATGGCTACATGAACTGAGTGTAGCAAGCAAATCCTGAGAGAACACCACCACTCACTGGGAACACGACTTCCTCCTTGGGGACTATCCTATACTAGCCAGTGGGCAACCTATAGTAGAAGGTTTACTCTGCTCATCTCTTCTGAAGAATCACCTAGAACTCCCCTGTCTTGTTCATAAATATCTTGAAGCATAGTTTCTTGAATACTTACCTGCCTTCACTTAGTCTCAGGAAAATCTAGGTAAGTTGGGGGCCTGACATAAGTGGAAAATCAGAGCACGCCTTCCCCACAAGTCACTAATGCTGAGCCTGTCCATGCCCTGAACAGAGTTCAGTGACCTTTACTTGTGAACCAGGATATCAGAATGGCTCCATTTCTAATCAAGCAGTGTCTCAACTAGATTAGAAGAACCACAGGTTCGTTTTCACTCTTTGCCAAGGTCAAGGGTTTCTGTGCCTGGTGTCATGGAGTGTCTCATCAAACCTCCTGGAGCTGATGCACACGCTGTATGTATACCTGGAGGTGTGCATCCTGGGCTCTGGCTTAGAGGGAGGAGGCCATGTGCTGGGCTGCCCAGTGGGAGCTGTTACCGGGAGAAGTATTTGTAGAGTAGGTATGCTGATATCCAGGCTACGTCTTCTCCGTGATAAGCTTGCCAGCTTCTTGTGATTGCCAGGAGGTTTTGCTTTAATAAGGTGGTGGTTCCTTTCCATTTCTGCATTTCTTCCAGTCAATAAATATTTACACATCTGTGTGCCTGACTCTGTCCTAGGTGCTTGTGGGATTCGAGGCAGAGGAATGGAAGTCTCTCCTCGTCCTCCCTGAGGGGGATCCTGAGATCACACCATGGGTGCCGTTCAGGTTTTGCCCAAAGACAACTTTGTGCAGAGCTCAGATTTCGCCTCACTGGGTGGACTTCCCTCTTCTACATTAGATTGTGCTGTCCAGATTAAACAACATCTGACCCTCCTGCAAGTCTGTTTCCTGAAGATCCATGGCCAAGCAGGCTTTAGGGAGCCTTGAAACTGGCTGGTGGGTCATTTCAGTCTTGAGCAAATGAAACCCAGGGGTGTGCTACAGTGATCAAAGAATTGGATATCAGGAAATCTAGAACACATTTCTAGAGACACACCTGGAGCTGATAACAAGGCTGGATCGTCCATGGGATGCGGGGCCTTAGTTAAGGCCTGGCTTCTGGTAGATTCACAATATACAGGGGCCCAGTCTGTCCAAGTTAAAACTAGTAGGGAAGGTTGAACAAATTCTCACTGACAAAGACATGCCAGCATCCATGGTGATGGGTGCCAGTGTACAGAACCACAGCACGATGGCTCTTTGTGGAAAACAAGGTAACAGACCTTTCGTTAGGCCTTTAGAATATATAAGACGAATTATTGATCTATCAGCTCATAAGTCTGAATCATCCTAGAGTAGTAAGCAATCAAGCCACGTAGTCTTTGCTCTGATATTCCACAGGTGCCTGGACTTGATTCCTGAAGACTTGTCTCAAGTACCTACTTGATGTATCATTGTGCGTGGTGAACAGGCATTTTTTTCTGGGATGACTTGGCAGCATTTGATCAAGATATTGTCACTGCATTTTTATTGTCCCTCCTGTCTTAAATGTGTCCTTAGTCACCCTTAGAAGGTATAGTGATTTAGTGAATGGAAGGTCAAGTGACTTTGTAGGTGGGTTCTGTGTAGTTCTCGTCGTGTCTTCAGCTACTTGGTTAGAAGGTATATTGCTCTTGGAAGTGTGGAGCATGTGTCTTAGAGCCTCCCAGGACTTACTATGTGGCTGTCTGTACCCTCTATTTCCTGAGGGTCTGTTTCTCTGACATATTGTACTGCACCTATTTATCTTCCTTTTATGTTGAATCTAAAACAAAAAAACACATGGGCAGACAAGGCACCAGGGAATGTCTGGGAGCCTTGGCTCACTTCTCCACAAGCCCCTTGATTTTTTTCTAGAGGGAGGTCATCTGGTCAGGTCGAACTTCTGCCTCTCGTCTTCCTTCCTTGATGTACTTAATTTTCTTTCTCCACAATCAGGGACGTGGCTGTTGGCAGCTGTAAGATCATGTTCTTTCAGCCTTAAGATATAAAAATGCCTGTTCACCAAGCACATGTTCATATAGTATGGAGTATCTATGAACCTTATTAGACTTGGAGGGGACATTTTAGCCTGATTCCACATATGTGGCTCATCTGTCCCAAGAGTCTGATGCCTCTGTCCATGTTGACCAGTGAAGTTCCACTACTGGGCACCTCCCGCTGTTGAATGCAGCTCTCTACAGGGTTTTTAAGACACCATCCATTGTGTAGGCTAAACAGGTTTCTCCCTCTGAAGTGTCAGGACTCAGTGTTTTCTTAAAGTTATCCTGTTCTAAAAGAATTGCCTTAACTGTCAATTGCCAGTAAGGATAAGATCTGTGTATTTTATGGGTGTCTTGGTCTACCAAAGCCTAGTCTAAATGCACACCTGTGAGGCTCTTGTCCATGCTGGTCTGCTTACTTGTGGAAGGAATGCACAAAGTGAATACAAAACTAAGTAAAGAGAGGGCACCCGCGCAGGACCAGAGATTGGAGTCCTGGTCTGAGTCCTGAACCCAACCTGGCAGGTCTGGCCTCCAGAACAAAGAGCAAGCAGGTTGGTCTCCAGTCATAGCTTTCAAGATCTCACAGTATGGCGGCTGCATTGTCATTGTCCCCAGCGGGAAACAGGTGGCTTAAACCCTAAACTCTCACCATTATCCCAATGTTTTTGTTAAAGCCCTGAGGTAGTCATGCAGGCAGAAGAGAAAGAATAGGTGGAAGGTGGCTTATCTCAGGCCTGGAGAACAAGGTCACCAACCAAGGTGGGGCTTCTTTCTTCATAGGCTGCTTCAATATAAATCCCAGGAATCTGCAGGTATCACCCGTGCTATGCATCATGCAGAGGTTTCACATTATTTGGACTTAGTCTCAAAGCAGCCAGCTGGGTCAGAACTTTCTAATGCCAGTAGTATGGATGACTTCTCTGTGTGGGGAGCTATTCTGTGTGCTCTAGGGTGTTTAGCAGCATTTCCCTGTTCCTGCAGTAGCATCCTCACAGTTGTCTTCAGGTGTAACCATGTTTTCCATGGGGAGCAAAATGTCCCCTGGTTGAGAACCACTGAGCTAGGGCCCCCAGGGAGCACCTGTGGGTATCTTGCAGCTGTTCTCCCGTGAGTCCTTCACAAATGGAGCACTGGATGCTTGAATATTTTTCTCATGATCTTGGGAAGGTTGGAGAGAATATTTTAAAGAAAGGACAGAATAGTTCCCCCACTGAAGCCAGCTCTCTCCCTCCTTGAGCAGATTCCCTCAGTTTAGCTCTTACAGCCTGGCATTTGCTTCAGTCTCCCCTCTGACTGAGGAATCCTTTTTATCACTTGATTGTTGAAATTGAAGCTAAACATCACATCTTTACATACCCCACGGGGCTTACAACTCGAGGGTCTGAACCTGAACCTGACCTTCCTGTGTTCATGTGGGACACGCTCTGGCTCATACTGCATTCACCTGGCACTGGTGAGAGAAACTAGTCCTGTTCATGCCTCATTGGCCTTGGTTTCTTTAGGTGACCTTGGGGGCTGAGTCTGAGCCATCCCTTCCTGGAGCAAAACCGGCTTCAGAAGACTTCCGACCATCCTATGAGGTGAGGTAGGATTCAGTGTTTCACTAGAAAAAAGACTATCAGGAGATTTATCACAAGGAGTTGACTTAAGTGATGGTGGGGGCTCGCTCGCCATGCCTGAAATCCAGAGGCAGCCCCTTCAGAGCTGCAGTCCTGAACTCTCAGGCAGGAACGGAGGTTGCAGTCCACAAGTGGCATTTCTTCATCAGGGAAACCTCTGGTTCTTAACGCCTTTCAACTGAATCAGCCCACCCCCGTATTCAGGAAAATCTCTCAAAGCCAACTAAATATGGACTTCAATCACAAGTATAAAATACCTTTACTGAAACACCTACCTTAGTGTTTGGTAGACTAACAGGACTATAGCCTAGATAAATTGACCGTTACAACTTATAAAAACTGTTTCTGCAGAAAAGTGCAGTGCTGGAAATCAGAAAAAGGTCTGGTTGTATGACCTGACTTTTCTATATATCAGTCTCTTGAAAGCACTAGGTAGTTTCATTCCCAGGTTGTTCTTTCTTCAAAGCCTGCATGCCCATAGACAGCCACTCGCAGACCCACCCAGAAGCACACAGGATGCCCTCCCCATACTGCAATGCCAACGTGAGGTACAGGGAAGGGTTCCAGGCCAGCATGGTTTCATGAATTCTTATCTGGGCTACTTCATGTACTGTATTATAGCCCATGTCATTTCTTTAAGCTTCCATGGCTCTGGAAATGTAGATGGTACAGTGGAGTCCACGAGGCAGTTATTTGGCCTTAACTTACTTTACTGGATGTCTTTATACTAACAAAGTTCAATTCTTGAGTTGTTGGTGCAGGGTCTAGGTTACAACCGTGGGAACCATGGGTAATTCAGAGCAAGAGACAGAAAAGATGTTTCCTATGGAAGGAATCATGTTCTGTGTACGTAGGAAATGCCTATACACTTATTGCCTACTTCATATTTGGCCATGAAATACTCGTGCTCGGAAGGTCTGACTTGCTGGTGAAGGGATAGGTGATGTTGGGCCGACGGGTCACTGGTGATTCTTGCACTGAGTACATAGTCCTCCCTGCACTGAGCGAGTGGCCTGGACTATCCAAGAGTAGGCTCAGTGACCTTCACTTGGGCCTCAAGGTGTCAGAACGTACCACACAGATTCGTGTCTAATCAAACAGGCCATCTTCTAGACTTGGTTGTCGTTTGTATGATAGGGTTTTTCTGTGCTTGGTGTCATGGAAAGTTTCTCTCCAGCCTCCTTGACCTTACTTGTAGGATGTATACATCTGTCCTTTGTTCTAACCAGAAGGACGAGGCTAGGAGGGCTGCTGCAGCTGAGGGGGGAGGAGATGAAGTACCAGTTTGGAGGACTGGCTGTGGCTCTGCTGGCCCCTGGCCAGTTTGATCAGGGTGCATCTTCTTCATGGAAATGCTTGGAGATGTTCTCTGAATGTAAGGACCTGGCCAGGGTAGGGGGCCTTTTGGTTAGGTTGTGGTTCCCTTTCCATCGCCTTCCTTGGTCTGTCCAATATGAATATCTTCATGTGCTGGACTCGACTCTAGGTGATTATGGCATCTAGAAAGAAGAATGAAGGCTGCTGCTTATTTCTCATGAAGGGGATCCACAGGTGGAGCAGGCGGTCTGTGCAGGTTCCCCTGCCATCAGCTGCAGTCTGAGGTTCCCTGGCACTGGGTAAGCTCTGTGCTGCATTGTGAGGCAGTCTCCCGCTTTCTAACGGCCCCAAGCTGAACATAGGCCAACCCTCTTGCATGTCCTTTTCTTCAGTGTCTATGATCAGGTTTGTTTTCAGGAGTCCAGGCAGACTGGTCCTGAGGCCAGATAGCCGACCAAGACCTTTTAGTTAGTATCTTAATCTTCCTTGAGGAAGGCAGCTTTTGTAGAAGACACAGGAAGAGTGACAGGCCCTGTCTTCCTCACCCCAGCTCTCTAGACCTCATACAGAATGTGATATTTTCATGGCCCCCATGCCACCCATGTATGTCTGGATGTAGCCACCTTGGCTGCCTCCCTCCAATATGACAAGCTCCTCCTGGTACCTGGGTACTCCACACCCTCATTTCCATTCGTGTTGCTAATGCAGCAGAAGCTCGTAAGAGCTGACCTTTTGAGGGGGCTGAAAGGAAGGTTGAGAATATGTTAGGGGACATGGATAGCATCACAGAGGTTAGACACTGAGCAGGCTTACCTTTAATTCTAGGTGTTCCAGGGGCCTGAGGTTCTTTGTCATAGGAAGTCAAGGACTTGACAAGACTTGAGGTTGCTACTGAGGACCACCTCCTGGGAAGTGCACAAGGGCCGGGTTTTAGTGTCTGCTGCAACGTAGCTCCATGGCCTCCATTGGTAGCAGATGATCAGGGGTGTGATCAGCTGGATGGGCAAGAGTAAGACAAATACAGATCCCAGAGGTGGCCCCGTTGGCTCAGCCCAGTACATATTTGAACTTTATGAGGCTCAGAGGAGACACTTTCAGCCCGAGTTTGTGTTCATTTGCTTCAAATGATGGTCTTGTAACTTTGATCCATGCTGACCTACAAAGCTCCAGTTAGGGGTGTTCTCAGTTGTGGCATGCAGCCTGCCTACAGAATTTTCAGGACAGCGGAATATGGAAGCTGCAGAGGTGTCTCCCATGGTGGAAGTGTCAGGACTCAGTGTTCTTCTGAAAGTTATCCTGCATGATAGAAAAGAATCAGTTTGCCAGTTGCCATTGAAACTAGGGCATATTGTTAATTTCATGGGTAGCTTGGTCTAATGAAGCTTACTCTGAATTCACAACATGAGGCTCTTGTCTATGCTGCTCTGCTGCTAATGTGAGGAAAGGATGCAGAGTGAACACAAAGCTTAGCACAGAAAAGAAACCTGGGCCGGACCACAGAGGTGGTTGTCCTGGGGTCTGAGTCTTGTACCCAGCACATCATATACTGGCTTCCAAGAGAAGGAGTTAGTTTCCTAGTCACAGCTTTCTAGATGTCACCAAACGGTCTCTGTATGGTCAGTGTTCTCAGAGATAAACTAGGAAAAGTGAACTTACCTTCATCTATGTATATTCACTCTTGAAGGCAGCAATGCATGGCAGAGGAAAGGTCTTTAGGGGAGTTTCAAAGAGATAGGTAGAAGATGCCTTCTATCTTTGCTCTGGACAACAGTTTGTTTTAGAGTGTTTGTTTTTTCAGGTCATGAATATTTCAAATTCCTAAAGGCTTTACTGAGCAGACACCAAAGGCTGCAAATTGTCTGGGTTTTCTTGCAAAAGCACCAGCTTGTTCTGTGTATCTGCCTCAGTCCTATTGACTTTTTAGGCTGGATTATTCTTTGGTGGGGGAGGGGGCTTGTGCTGCATGCTGTAGGATTTTTAGCAGCATCTCTGGCTGCCTCTTGAAGCCATTGGCACCCTTCCACAAATTGTGACAGCTAAAAACATCTCCTTAGATTGCAATATGATAGTTTAGTTGGGGGCAAAATCACCTCCACTTGAACCTTGCTAAGCTAGATCTTTCATAGGAACACTAGATGGTGTCCCACAGCAGTCCTTCCCCTGATCAGACAGTAGGTGGGATATTGGATGCTGATGAATTTGAAGTTTCCATCAATTCCAGAAAGTTGGGAGAGTTTGGACAGTCTTGGTCAGAGGCCAGGGGAGTTTCCTGAGAGAACAGGCTCTCTACTTTCTTGGACAATTTCCCTGAACTTAGCTTATCAGGCTTCTGATAACTGTCTGTCCCTTTTCTGGGCATGTCTGGACTTTCATCAGTAGTCAGTCAGCTCTTTCATATAGGCTTGGTGACTTTTCAGGATGATTCAAGGAGGGTTTCTTCAAGGATGAAAAATAAATGTTGCCCTGCAAGAGTTTCAAAATGGATCCTGAAATAACTTGGGCTGTTACACCTGCCCTGGTCTTCCCCACCCTGGGCTTTGCCAATAGGTCAGGGGAGAAGGGCCCTGAGTGTCTTTGCAATGTTGGGGATGGCTGCACAACAAAGCTACTGACAGGGATTCATACAGAAACCTATAAATAATGTTCAGGGACACCCCACTGTGATGGGGCAGTCTTCTACATGAACTCATCAAGGTCTGAGTCTCAGGGCTCTGTGCCTGAGTCACTCTTACTCTCACTTTGCAATATTTAATTCCTGGTCACATATGTGTTTCTCCAAGGCTTCAGCCAATCTTTATAAGATGGGGAATTGGTGCAAATTTCCTTGCTGTATTTGTCATACTGACAAATCCTCATCGGTATAGTAATGTGTGTGGTATACAAAACCAGACTGAAGGGAAAATTCCGTCTTCCGACTTGTCTGTGGCAAATCAGTCTCCATTCCAAAAAGCCAGGAGGTAAATAATTGGGTTGTCAAGGAGCTGCTCAGTCTATTTTATGCATCTTCCATGGATGGCCTCCAAAGTCGGGAGGTTAGGGCGTGAGTTATTGCGGACAACATGCAGTCTGGGAGCTTAGTCACTCATCTCAGATGTGATGAGATTCTAAACCCTTAATGACCTTTTCCTTCAATATTGCTTCACTTGTGCTAAAATGAGCGCAGTTTATCAGAAGGCATCTAGGAATAACTCCTTCTCTAACTTTCCTGGGTTGAATCTGCAGTTGGACTGGGTCATCCTGCCTCTTGGTGGCCTTTCATTGACTTTATTGTCCTATTGAGAAGTCTGAGGATGTGGTAAGGTTAAATGGGCCCCAAATGCTAGTCTTCACTTTGATGAATGCCTGGGTTCTCCTGGCCACTTCTTACGTTAGGTCCTGTTCATTGACCAAGTCAGTGCTTTTGGCTGACCAACAGTTAACCCTGAATAGGGTCTTCTCCCAGGTCTTATATGCTAGACCCTAGGGCTGGACGTGTGGGAGACAAAGCTGCTCAAACCTCAAGGATGATCTGAGCTAAGAGGTGGATTACTGCCTGCAGAATTGAGGTTCATGAGCATCTGTGGTTTTGTGGGGACCACGTTCCTCAGGGAGGAAGGACCTCTTGTTCTGAAGGCAGGCAGCAAGGTCAGCACTGGGACTAGAGGAAGAATACTACCACTAGCTGGGGGACCAGTGAGACCCTAGGATGTTAGTCAATGTTCTGTAGAAGTAAGCAGAAGACTGAAGTAAATACTCACCCAGGGCTGTGGGAGAGTGGGCTGGTCTTACAGATGTTGTACAGCTTTTGTGCATACATCTGACCTGTATTCTTTATAGTCTTGTCAGACAACCAGCATGGCTTTCTGATAACATGGGCCTTATCCCTTTAACTCATATTGTCCTCATGGCCACCATGCAGGCTGCACTGCGTGGTCCCCTGTTCTGATCCTGGGAATCTGTCCCCTAACGTCAGGAGTCGGACAGCTTATGCCAGGCTTCCCGTGAGTTGCATCTTTGTTACTTGGGCCAGATGCCAAATCCTGGGAGTAGATATATCCCCATAACGTCTGTTACCACACCAGAGTTTTGATGTCTATGGGCTAGTATGGGAAGCATGTGAGAATGTGTTTGCATCCTAGGGAACTCCAAATTGGAACCTGAATTTATGGCTGTTCCTGTAATACCAAACTTCATTGTATATTTTAGCTTAGATATTTTCCTCTCAGCTGCAATCAGTGTACCCTGTGTCTCTGTGGGATTCATTGATGTGCAATGTTGCCCAGCCCTGGCTGGTATCAGTTCCCATTTATCTCTAGACAGTTCTAGGCACCAGAGACTTGATAGAAGCCTTTCTGAAAGATTCACTGATGGAAGTACCTGGAAAGTGGACCTGATTATCCACTTCCTTATTCCATGAAAGAACCTGGGCCAGAAAGGACCCTCTACCCACCCTCCATATATTTCCTTTGATCTCTGGGAAAGGGAGATGGGAGACTGTAGGGCCCAGCAGAGTATGCCTGAGGGTTTAAACCTTCAGTACAAAATGGAATGAAAAGAGAGTGGGGCTGACTTCTTTGGGTGGATCTTTCAGTAAGCTTCAGACAGTCATCACCTGTCCAGGCACCTTTAAAGTTTCTTTGTTTCTCTACCATCCCTCTCAAACTTTCCTGAAATAAATCTCAGCTCCTGTCTCAATCCTTCAGTTTCACACATGCCTACTAATTCTTTGAGGATAAAGAGTTTTGTGAATTTAACCCTTATGATCTGGCTGCCTTTACTAAAGCCTGAGCCTATAGGAAGGAGGCATTAGCTCCTCTACTCTGAGGAAACCCAAGGCTGAGTTGTCAGACACAACCTTCTAGGATATTAGGAAGGTAACACAGGCCGTGGGACAGGGGTGCAAATAATATGCACACGGGCATGAGAACATTTTTAGGGGAGCAGACCTGTGTGAATCTTAAGTTGGAGTAGGAATTGACCAGATAGGAGACTATAGGATCCACCTGGCTTCTTAAAAGCATAATCCTAAAAATTTACAGTTCTAACCTTTTTTGACTACTTGGGATTTGAAGACTAACTTTTTCTTAAAAAGTACACCTTCTCGCGGACCTCTTATTTGGTCGTACATCATACACCTCAGACAGCCAGGCTCTAACATGCTCATGAGCTAGCTTTTCCATATAATTAGCAACTGTTATATTAAACTGACTCTCTCAAATCTCGGTCTTTAGAGTGTCTATCTGTTGAAGAGAATTGAGGAGAAACATGGGTCAGATAACATCACTAAGTTATGTTTTCTCCAGTTCCTAAGTTCTTGTCACCAGAAGAAGCTGGGTCCTTATTCTGGTTGGAAATGGTGACATCTTTCATGATCAGATCCCTGTTTCTCTCTTAAAAAGTATGTTGTTTTTTTCCCAGATGTGAGGGCATTTCTGTGCTGAAAGGGAGGAAGACCTCCGGCCAACTCAAGAGGCTGATTTGATGCTTTCCTCTAGGGGTGGGTGACGATACCCAGGAGGAATCAGTGAGGTTCTCCCTGGAGGCACTCAAGGAAGGGTGATGTGTGATCTCAGCCTGTGGCTGTAGCTGGACTCCTCTGCCCCACCAATTCTCCCCAAGGGGGTGCTGGTGGGAATGTGAGAAATTCCACTGGATAGATTTCTAAGCACTGTTTACAACTAACATCCATAGAACAGGTAGATATCAACTCAAAGCCGTTCAAAGGGATGAGCAAAATGAATTCTCAGTGTATGATAACTCCCCTTTGTTCTCTTCCTCCTAGGATGGAATTCAGGGTCATCAGCTGTTGACATATTGCCACAGTTTTGGGAGAATCTGGGTAGTTGAGCTACAGGCTTTAAGAGAAGCTGCTATATTTTCATTTGGTCTTTATGGGACACTGGACTGAACCCCAGGGTGCTAGGTATGTAGGGGGCTCTGAATCATCTCCCATCATAGTCCCAGTGAACCTGGGCCCCAGTGGGTGATGAGTGAGCCTGAAAGCCCCTGTGTCCTCCTCTGCCAATGCCCGTGAGGAACAAGGGCTCTGGGAGCTGCCCAGGCCCTGAGCTGCCTCTGCAGATGAACAGACACTTAAAGGCCATGATACTTCAAGTCTAAGAGCATATTTCTGCAGCTTCTAGCGGGGCTGGTGGTTACTAAACACACCCTTCAAAATGTATAGCCAATATGAGGTCCTGGGTTAAAGTTTATGTCCATGCTGGAAGTCTAGGAAGAACTCTTCTCTCAGGTGGTTGTGGCTTAGAGCCAGGACCATTTTATAGTCAAATATCAGAGAAACTTAAATGTCATTGGAATCTTTCCATTTATTAGTCCAAACTGTTTGCCTTAAACATTGGCACGTGTTCTGGAAGATGTGCAGGTGACAGATGCCAAGCTCTGTACCCACATTGGGAAAGACCTCAGACATGACACTTTGCAGCATGCACTGTGGCTTGAGACACCAATCTCTCCATTTTGGTAACTTTAAGACTGCTTATTTCCATAGTTGGCTACAGTAGTAAGATTTATTTAAAAACAAACAAAAACCTGAATCCATTTAGGGCCTTGGGTGGTTCATACTTGTAGAGGGGGAGACATCTCCCCTACCCATACACATGCATCACATTGTACCCATCCAAGTGGTGGTCTGTTCTGCCTTTAAAAGTATTAGACCTCTTTTACTCAATTATAGAAATCTTCCCATTTTCCACCAACTTCATCATGGATGAAAAGACTTTCAATCCTAATTCAGATTGTACAATGGCATCTTTTTCTTAAAGATAGAATTTTATTTCTTTCTATCCAAGAGGTCTGTCTACAAGGTGGGTACAGCATTCCACAATAAGAGACCCCCATCTTCCACTATTTTGTGGCTTAACTGTGGGTGGATTTTATTGCCAAGTTCCTTCCTGATCCAAAATGGCCTGAGGCTCCAGCCAGGAAGGAGGAAGGAATAAAGTAAGAGCATGTTTCTCCCCCCTTGACAGAGACTCAACTATACCACTTACACCAGACAAAAGAACATGCATCATTCCAAGGGATGGTTCTATTGGCCAAGCATCTTTCTAAATTGTTCCCCTGAACACACTTTCTCTAGTCATTTGCTGACTACCAATCCTAATCTTCCTCAGGAATTTCCATTCCTGTGCTCTTAGGTGGGGATCAGGGCAGGTACTGACCAAAGAACGTGTAGAATGTGCAACCACTCTACCTTAGAGATGGCTGTTTGTAGCACTGGAGGATTTCAACTCCTGGCAAGTTCACCCTGGATTTAGCAAGACTGAAAAGTGACAACAGAGCATGGGGAAAAAGATTTACACCCAGCTTTATTCTGCCTGCAGCCAGTGGAGTGCTTAGATTACATCTGCTGCGTCCGCATGCAGTAAGTCTGCAATCCACAATCTGGGCAGAGGTCTTTATAGAGCGACACAGACAATAATGGCTCATTGCCAACATGTGTAAGCCAAGTATTACACAAGTCTGCACATGCTCAATAGACAGGCATGAGCTCATGGTGCACACACACTGTGAGGAGTCCTCAGGTGTCACAGCATGTGCCAACTGGGCAAGTAGGTCGGGGTCAGGCCAGCATCCTGGCCGTGGGAACTTCCATGTTGCTTACACTCTTGCAGAGATACCTGCTGTTAGAGCTCAGAACGGGTGACTCTCTTGTAACACCGTCCTATGCTTTCTCTCCTTCAAAGAATATTGAAACATGGGACTCTGGAAAAGGCCAGTATTTTTTTCTTTTGGGGCAAGTTGGTGTTTTCACAAAGGAAGCAAGTGAATGTCTGCCTTTTATACAAGAAATAGAATACTGAGCCCATGCATGTGCCCCTAGAAACATTGTTCACAGTTGTGCACTGCCCCCTGGCAGGTGGGAAATACTAGTTGGGAAGCATAGTGTGACCATATCCCCATGTAGCCCCCGACTAGGCCTCCCACCACCTAGTTAGCTTCAGGGTCCTGGCCTGGCAACTGATTCCATTCCTAGTTCATTTTCCCATTGAGTGACTGAGAGTGGAGGTGGAGGTGGCATCTGGAAGTGTCTTTCTGTGGAAGGCTCCACAGCTGGGGCCATCCCCTGCTGTCTTGTGGTTAGAGCTTCTGGCAGGGGATGCTAGACTCGGTGGTTGGTTACATTCATAGTGCTTACAGCAGTCTGGAAGAACTGTACTGGGTGTAGTCCTTGTGGAAGAAGGTTCCAGAAGCTGTCCTGAAAGATGTACACCACGGCTGCCCCTTCCCTGCACCTCCCAGGGTCTGCAGTGGTTGCCTACCAGGAGCCTGGGTTTTTGATCTCCTTCCACTGTCACAGAATCAGTGTGTCCCATTTTAGCAGCTTCAGCTTCTCATTTTCTACAATAAACTTACACCTTTGGTTGGGAAGGGCCTGGTGCAAGAGGATCCAAGGTATTTTCATAAAATGTAACCAGTATTGATTCTGAATCCCCTAGAGCCACTTCTGGTTGGACTGCTAGCTCGTGGGTGTGCCAACCAGATGAAAGAATGTCCATTATTCCCAGGGATGGTTGGGCAGAAACCTAAATTCTCAAAGTAGGCTCATAGCCCCAAAGGTCGATGACACTCCACCCCTTTGTCCTGATCATTGCCCAGCAAGCTGCCAAGAGGATGTGACCCTTTGAGGAGCATGGCATCTAATGGTCCCGCCTCCTGACTGTTGTATGGACTGGGAGGAGATGAGGGAGGTGGCAGCCTGTCAGCTCTTTATTGAATAGCCTCTGCCACAAGGGCTTCATTGTCAGACTGCAGAGAGTGTGGAAAGCTAAATGCATGACACTGGTCAGTTTCTCAGGCTACATGGGTATGGCTAGAGCCAGGTGATGTGTAACCTGAAAATCCACAGCAGTGAGGTATACAGACAGCCCAAGAGGGCACTGAGAGTTCCCAGGGATGGATGGGCTGGGGGGCCCTCCGTGCCCCCCTGTGATATGGTACCCCCACCTTGCAGCTATTGGCAAGAATGATTAGTTTGTGTGTGGGTATCGTCTCAACGTCAGAAATGGTGGTCTCCAGCAGCTTGATTTTACTTGGGCTCATCAGATATCCTTGCTGTGGACATGTACATAATTAACCCAGACTGTTTACTCAGTCCCCATGGTGTGTCCTTAGTACATGGCCAGGCTTATGGGCAGAAGAACTTGGAGTCATTGCAGGATGCTGGAGGTGCAGTGGGAAGGTTGACACACAGAAAGCACATGGTAGGAAGGGCTCTGCTCATCTTCACCCTTCTCTCCAGGCCTTGAGGAAATCTGGGTCCTAGAATGACCTTGAATGGAATGAATGACTGAGTCTAGGTATGACCAGAATCCCTGCCTGCTGTATTAGGTAAGAAGCTCCAGTGACCTTACGCTTCTAAGGGGGAAAAATGACATCGAGGTGTAGCTGCCTCCATCCTCTGTTGCACAGGATGTGCTTTGTTTCTAGATAACAAACCACTAAGATATGTGTAAGGTCTTGTGCCTCAGTTTCCCTGAAACCAAGTTTACTAAGTTTTTCATACCCCACTTGTCATGTTGCACAGGCTGGTTTTGGTCACTGGGTAAACTAGACGTAGACTCTCGATCTACGCATTATCACCAAAAAGTGCAGGCAGCTGGTACAGAGTGTCTTCAGTGGGGTGTTTTGGACTTTAAATACTATAAGCTACTAGCTGTATTTTCACCCTGACCCAGCCCAGTTTTACAAATCCAGGTACTCCTAGAATTAGCACAGAGCTACCACAGACCAGTGCAAGTTAACTTTGTCTCTGTAACTTCCAACCTCTTTTTTTTAAAGTCAAAATTGAGTGTCACTGATATGCTGGTGGTGTTACTGGCTGAGATGCTGTTTTTCTCTTGACTGTGTCTTGGAGGTGATGAAGAATGAAGCCAGCAGACAAGAGTATGGAGCAACCAGAAAAGTTTTAACGAGGAGTAAAAAAGGAAAGAAAAAGACTCCCTCTAATTGGGAGAGGCCCAAGGGAGAATGCTGTTAGGGCTGTAGTATATAGGGTTTATAAGCACAAAAAACAGAGTAAATCAAGCAAGTGGCTGGAAGTTGTTGCTAGGGCCTGTTGCTATGGCCAAACTAGGACCAAAAGGAAAAAAACTCCATTTTTTTCTCAGGCTGAATCTCTCCAGATGTCCAGGATGAGGCTTCTTGTTTACTGCAAAGACTTGACTGTGACTTTATCTTACCAGGGCCTTGAGCTCTATCTGCCTGTGTCTGGGGCCTTGAGTTCTATCTGCCCATGTCTCACTAACACCTGCCACGGTGGCATCACAGAAATGAAAATGAGAGTTTCTGCCTGTGTCGCATGAGAGATACCCCCGAATGTAGCACAGGCTTTGTGCTGAGTCATAGATGAGATCTCCCACAGTTTTCTCCAGGAGGTCAAGCCCTCCATCACCACCAGGCTCTGCTGCCTTGGAAGTGCTGGAGAAGGCATTCACAAGAGCTCTGAACCGTGTTCAGCTGGGAGGAGCTCAGTTTTTGCTTTATCCAGGGCCAATGCTGGTTCCTGATCCAGGGAACCCTGGGAGGCTAGGAAGTGCCCTAGCTCTGTTCCTGGGCAGGTGAAACCCAGAGCACCTCTGTAACAGTCTGAAGCTGAGATGATCATAAGAAGTTCTAGGTACAATTTGTAGACTCACTGGAACTGGGGCTAGGGAGAGATTTGACCAGTAGGCTGGACAGGTCAGGCCTAATACCAGAAATGTACCTCATACTCTGGGGATGAATCTGGCCAAGATGGACTCAATGGAGATGGATGATTAGCAGATATCCACTGTCTGCAGACATCCTAGTGTCTTGGAGTGGGGGTTGCATCTCTATGATTTAGGGGCAGATGTTGCTGAGTGGCATGTTTCTTAAAGGCAAATTCATGTAACATGCCCTTTTGGAAAACCCTAAGTTATTTTTAAGGGATAATGGGATCATGATCATTGAACTAAGTGTGAAATGTCTGCAAACTAAATGGTCAGTGAAGAATGTCCTGTGTTCTCTTCATGGACAGTCTAAATACGTTCTCAATGATGGTCCACCAAAGCCCTGCAAAGCACAATGATACATCAAGTACATGTAAACTGAAGCAAATAAGTGTCTTTCTGGGATAGTTTTGGGTTTATCCAAGTATTGTCATTGTTCTGGTTCTATATATGTGCCCTCATGTCACAAACTATTTCTTGGGTCATCTCTGAGTGGAGAAAGATTCAGTAACTTGGCAAGGTGAAGTTCTCTAGGAGTGCCACTCCAGGCAGTTGGCCTGTTGTATCTGGAAATGCTTTCCAGATCCTCAAAGAGTGCAACATGGTTATCAGCTCCTTACTGAGGGTCCCTAGGAAACAATACAACAGAGGGTATCATGCAGGGTGTGCATTAGAGAGTGTCCTCAAGATCTACTTCTGTATAAGGGACAGAGTGGAAGCAGAACTAGATAGGGATTGTGAACAGCAAGTTGGTCTGACAAACTTGGCCAACCCTATGGGGGAGTTCTGGAGTTGAAATGGCCCATCAGAGTTGTCATGTGTTGGGCCAAAACCAGGCCTTTATACTCCCACCCCAATCAATCACTGGGTGATATGGGCTGTTACTGGAAAGGCATGACCTAGGCTGAGATGGATTTCTGCAGCTGAGACTGTCCCTGTTGGCTGACAGCCCTCCCAGAAGCCAGGACAAGTCATTCCTTTAAAGAGGATCTGGTGATGCGTCTTTATCCAACACAGTCGATTCTTTGTGCCAAATCGTATCTACTTCATGTACATTTGAGAGATAGTTCCTGTGAGATTCAGATGGGTCTCTCTTCCTGAGAAGCTTAGGAAGAACAAGGTTAGTAGAATAAACTAGTCTGTGTTGCTCTAGCAGGTCTCAGGGTTGTGGCCAGTGCTCACCATCTCTCGATGGTAACTCCATCATTTACCTCTTCCACCATCTTATCTTGTTCCCATCCTCCTCAGCTACATCTAGTGGGCTTATAGGTGGCATACTTTAGACTCTCATCCCTGGAAGATCTGAGCCCCTGGTCACCATTTCCTTCTTGCTGAGGCTGCTTGCTGCATTTGTTCACTTATCACAGTTGGGAAAGGAGTACCAAGTGCCCAGGTGGGTTACCTGTGTGCCAAACATTCCTCCTAGTGGCAGTGGTGGCTCAGTAGCCCTACATCCTCTTGCTGGTGAAACACCTATGACAAGATGGTGACTCTTCTTGCCTGTTGGTCCCAGGATACAAGGAACCTAAAATGTCCCTTGGCAATATTCTCCTTTTGAGCTTTGCAGGGATACAGTTCCTGGTTCCTAAGTTTGCATGAATGGAGAGCACATATCCCTCAAGTGGGTCACTGGGAGTGATGGCACGAGGAGCTACTCCTGCGTTTGCCCTTTGGTTCCAGTGACACGGTATATGTAAAAGCACTTAAATTAAAATATAGGCTTCATCCTGGAGGATGGCATCCTATCCTTAGAGCATCACCTCTGAGATGGCCTGCCAAAGGCACATTAGAAGCATTGTTCAGATTCTGAGCCAGCAGCTAACTAGTGGTGTAGCATGTGATGCAGCAGTGAATTCCATGGTTATGGCCCATGCCTAACCCTTCTTTCCTGTGAAATGGGTGCTTTGGTCTGTGATATAGGATACCGTATTACTGTATCAAATGCTCTAAGCCCTCTGTTGTGGTGCTAAGTACCTAGGGCAGGAAATTCATATACCAGGAATGTCTATTTGCCCTAGAACCAAACATTGGCCCTTCCAAGGAGCACACTGTAGTCATCTTGCTACCAAGTGTCCAGTTGGCTGGCTATCATGAGACACATGCTGCACTGGGGGCTCAGCACTGATCATCATTGCTGGCAAGTCAGACATTCAGAGTGGTAATGGCTGGATCAGACTTGTCAAGTGGAATCCCCTGCCATTGTGCCCACAAGCAGCAACTATCTCTGTAGCCATGGCAACCTCATGCTGCTAGCATGACTAACACATGAAGAAGAGCTAGATGACACTGGCAAAGTCGATCTGTCCACTTGGTTGTTAGGTCTTTTCTGTGGCTTAGGTTCTTTTGGAGGGCCTTAACATGATGCAAAGATCTTCTCACTCTGTCCCCACTCCTGTATATCCATCCACCTACCCTCCGCCCCTGGCCTCCTTGCCCCAGTCTTCCAGTCTTTTTCCTTTCATGTCTTTGCCCAGCCAGCAGGCTATTTTCCACAGTCTGTGAGTTCATATATATTCTAACCTTGGGCCACATCTCTTTCTACACAAGGCAGATGACTAAGTATGTTTCTGGAAGTACTGTTCATTGGGATGATTTTTCCTTGTCAAGGTCCTTCAAGACCCACCTCCTGATTGAGGGTCTGGAACAGCAGGCCCCCTTTAGGCTTGTACCCACATACTAGGATGACTCATTTATACATTCAGCTGATTTTTCTCCTTCAGTTATCTGTAATGGATCATACATTTGGATAAGGGGTGAACTAAGGGAGGGGGTGCTGGTGTAATAGTAGGGCCATGGGGGGTCTGCTATACCTGATCAGATGTAAGCAGGTGTAAGATCACTTGTGTTCTTCTCATGCTCAGTCCCACATGCACTACTTCCAAAGCATGATGGATTGTTGCTGGGCTCATCCAGCCATATGCCTTAGTGGGTCTGACAGAACCCAGCTACTAGTTGGCATTTGTGGCTACATGGTCTCATGATGCTCTATGATTGGGCATGTCCTCTTTACCATGGCCCAGTTGCATGCTAGAACTTGTTTTACAAAACATTTCTCTAATGCATGGCTTGGCCATGTTTCAGACCTTGAAGAACCTGTGTTTTCATATTGGAACCTTTCATAGCATCTACATGGCATTTTTTCCTGTTGCCACTTATAACTTGTAACTCGGGGGGGAAAATATTTTCCCAGCCTGGGGCAAATTACCTTTGAAACTGAAATCAGTCAAAGGGAGAAATAAAGTGGGAGAAACTTGTTTATTGCTTACAAGCAGTTGTCTGCTTCTGCTCACCCATGGCTCTCCCAAATTGGCTGCAAAAAGGGACCCCACCCCACCTCTCCGGTCTAGATATGCCCTCACTCCCCCACCTAATCACCTATTGATACGGAGATGGACTAGTTCTCTCCACCCCTTGGAAACAAACACCTGTTGATATGGAGATGCACTAAGGCCAGGCAAGAGATTCTGGAAATACTGCAATTTTACCCACAGCCCACCCCTCCAGAAACCTTGCCTCACAATCTACTTGCTCCCATCTTCCACAATGGCTCCTGTGTGAGAAAACTGGAGCACCGTAACCAAATTAATAACATACAATAACAATAAAATCATGATAATGCTAAAGCTAGAGGACTCAGCTAGGTTCAAAGTCCTATGCAGGTTAAGTCCATAGCTCACCCATTCCACAGGTGGTCAGTAGCTGAATGCATAGGGAGTTCAGAGCAATCATCATGCAGCAGACGCAGCCAAAGGGCAGGTCCAGGCCACAGGGACTGTAGAAGAAAATAACCTAATGACTATAAGATAAATATTTTAATGACACCAGCAAAGGCAAAATTTGTCTATCAGGTAGGATGAATGCAAGAGAGCGGTCCTATGATAGGAGAGTGGCAGGAATGGGATCTCATCCTGGTCTAGTACACCAGATCTTCACTTCACTCCCTGTGGGAGTTACAGATGGGTCAATATATAGGGTTATGGGAAGTACATGTATTGGCCATAAAGATAAAACAAAACTTCCCCGTAAGATGCTCTTACCTCCTGGATGTTTTGGGCACACTACCGTGATCTTTGGGGTCCATTCTGCTGTTACTCCAGGAATACACAGGAGGCCAGCTTCCAGGATTTTTCCCCAAGGTGCCAGAAGGGCCAGCCATCACTGGTTCATGTGTCAAAATGTCCAGGGCCATGTCCACTCAACAGGGTCTCCAGGGTTTAATGCAATTGGGACTGACAGCAGGATGTTGCTCTGCTGTTCATATCCTGGCTGCAATAACTCCTCTTTGGTTGCACGTACAGTTCTATAGAAGAGGCAGCAGTGTATGTTAGCATGTCCACAGGGCTCAAGGCTCCTTTTTGGAGCTTCTCATTCAAATGCTATAGCACTGTTCATAAGTGAACTGATCAGCCCCATAGACTATTGGTGTCTGACTTCAGGCCAGAGTTCAACAAACCATTGTACTTCTCTATTATGCCTTCCCCGGTAGGGTTATATGGTATATGAAACTTCCACCAGAATTGCTGCACCCATTCTTGTAATGCATATCCAGTAATTTGGGTGCCTTGATCACTCTCAATCACCTGCGACCAGCCAGAGGCTGCAAAGAGATGCTCCAGGCCCCTTTTGGTCCTTTGCTGATCTGCAGGATGTGCAGAAAAAGCAACCAACAGTCCAGTAGCTGTGTCCACACAAGTCATATGACATACCAATATCCTTCTGATATGGACAGAGGCCCAATATACTCTATCTGCCACCTGACAAGGGGTATCGGCCCCTTTACTATTGTCCCATGTTGTAAGTCCCTCTTAGAATGCACAAGGCATTCCTTCTGGGTTCTGCTGACTTCTTCAAAGGTCAACAGCAAGCCCCACTGAGGGGCTAAAGTCCACATTGTCTTTTGCTCCATGTGCAACAAATGTTGATGTAACCATTGGGCTACATCAGAGGCAGGCTTTCCTTCTAGCCAAGGCACCTGGGCTATTGTGCCTGCTTCATTATTCCCTGGGGATGTCAAAGGCAAATGTCCAGTCACATGATATACAGTAACTGCCTTAGTCTGACCAGAGGCCCATAGGTCTTGCCACCACTCTTGCCCCCAAAGGGGCCATTGACCAACCATCCAGTTGGCATGGTACCATGTCATTAGCCACAGAGTCAAGCCCCAATAGATGGCCCAGCTGTCGGTGCAGAAGACTATAGGAGAGGGCTCCTGGGTAATCACAAGCCATACTGCCTGCAACTCAGCCCATTGACTGCTCTTCCTCTCTCTGTCCTCCATCCATATTGTCTCAGTTTTACAATGGAAAGCCACAGCTCTCCACATTGGGGGCTGCCCATGATTCGAGCCATCTGTATACCAAGCATCTTCAGGTATAGGGGCTTTTCCCTCTTGTTAAGGACTGTCTACTACCAATGGCTCAGAAGCAAGTTCTTCCTGCTTTCTGCTGGTATATATCACTGGCCCCAATAAGCACTGGAGTTCTCCACTTAAGGGGCTTTTGGAGAGGGCACTATGCTGCTGTATGCATGTGCCCCATTTGGCCACTGTGTGTGTCTGTGCCACGCCACTCTGTGGCCTTTGGGTCCAGTCTTGCACCCACCCCGTGATGCGATAGGTGGTTATTACCTTGGTCAGAGCTGCTCTGGTGATGAACTCCATAGCCAGCAAGATGTGGTACACAGCAGCCAGTTGCTTCTCTCTCAAGGTGTACCAGACCTCTGGTTCTTTCCATAGTTGTGGCCAGAATCCAATAGGTTAGTACATCTGTTCAAGCCACTGCTAAAGGCCCCATCCATAACCATCTTTGGTTACATGAACATCTAGCTCACAGGGCCTTGATGAGTCCATTACACTCAAGGACTGTACAGCCTTGACTGCTTGTCCTCGCCCGCGAGGACCTATTAAGACGTGGGAGACCTCGGGGGAGCCGCGACCACCTATGAAATGGGATGAGAGGAAAAACGACACGAAGAGCCTGCAAGGTTGTGTCAAGCTCTCATTTATTAGCAGAAAAGGCAGGGAATATATAGCATTTGAAGGGGCGTGGTAGGGAGTAGCTTCTTTTGGTTGGTTGCCCATTATGATAATGAGGTAGCTTACAAAGTCCAATCACACACCGAGTTGTGCACATGCTCAGTAGTCTTTGACGTAAGCAACGGACCTAGTTGAGGACTTAGCGGGAAGCTGTGGCGGGAAACTGGCCAAGAAGAAGTAAACAACAAGATGGAGTCTTTAAAACAAAATGGCGGGTGCTTTTCCACTGGCAAAGGTCAGGTACTTTTCCACTGCCTAACTTCCTTGTTCTTGTGGTTAGTATAGAAGATGGCTGAGCTCTCACAAGATGGTGTCACAGATGACAACGGCTCCTGACAGTTCCCCCTTCTTTATTATATATGGCAGGTGCTGTTGCCATAATAGAGGACTGTGCCTGTCTTAGGTTGACTCACAACAAGAGAATCCTTACCCGTCATGGGAACACAGGTAGCATGACCTGCTTCCTGTCTTAGGTTGGTATCCTCTTTTGCGTGTCTTACCCGTTTTTGACTATCCAGCCTCTGTATATGGGGGATGTAAGCTAGACCAATGCCTGTCTTAGGCCACTAGACATTGCCTTTGTGGCTGCAAAAGGCATGTTCAGGTGTTACCCGTCATTGGCCACTTGGTCAGCGTGTTAAAAGACAGGAGTGTCGTTTGGGCAGACACCGTTGTAGTCATCCAGTCCTTGCTCAGTGAGTTCTAAGCGATGGTAGTGGACTTGGATGGGTCTAGTTCGTAGATCATCTATTTGATCTTTCACGAACTGCGTGAGCCGCCGCAGGGCCCAAGGGCCAAATGAAATAAGCAGAAGAAGTCCAAGTAAGGGGCCAAGAATAGAGGGGAGTAAGGTGGTTAGAAAGGGAGAGGTGGAGAACCAGTTCTGATACCAACTTTCATTTTGCTCTCTCTCTTTTTTGCGTTTCTCTAAGCTATCTTTGACTCTTTTCATGCTGTCTTCTACTATGCCTGTTTTATCTGCATAGAAGCAGCATTCCTCCTTGAGGGCTGCACAGAGGCCTCCTTGTTGGAGGAGGAGAAGATCTAAGCCTCGTCTATTTTGGAGAACTACCTCAGCTAGTGACTGGAGTGATTCAGTGAGTGCTGTAATGCCTTTTTGAATTTCAGTTAAATCTGCATCTATGGCTGCAGCAAGTCTATTGTACTGTTGGTCAGAAACAACAAGGGAGGCGATGCCTGTTCCAGTGCCCACAGCACCAAGGCCAATGACAAGGGCCAGGGTGGCGGCAGCGATAGGTTCTCTTTTGACTCGACGGCTGGAATCTTCACGTAGGAGAGGGAAGAACTGATCTGCTGAGTAGATGTCAATCCTAGGGATTAATTGAACTAGAACACAGAAATCATGGTGAGTAGATAATGTATGGACAGAAATATGGGTAGTTAGGCCAGTGGCACAGGCAAAATATGTCCCATTAGGAGCAGGTATATAAAGGTCATAGGGAGAGGGGGTGAAGGTTTGATTGCACAATGGCATGATTTCCTGGGGTGGCCTAACAGATTGGCCATGAACGCATATCCCTATTCCTGATAACTGAGTCAGGGTTAATCCTTTATGAGAAGCTTGAAATCTGAGTATGTTCTGGGTGTCGTTGGTAGGTACAAGGGTAGTAAGAACTGCTACACCCTCATAAAATGGTGGAGAGGAGTGGAAGCAAAGCCAACAATTAGAGGCTGCGCTGGGCTGCGTGGAGTTGAGTAAGTTCCACGATTCTTTAAGCATGGTGAGGAGGGTTTGTTCAGAAGAGGGTGGTGCAGGGGGCATGGTTAATTGCAGGGGTGGAGAGTCGGTAGTGCTGTTGGTATTGTTAAGGGTTGGGGGGAGAG
Organism: Smutsia gigantea; assembly: GCA_032199065.1. NCBI lineage: Eukaryota > Metazoa > Chordata > Mammalia > Pholidota > Manidae > Smutsia > Smutsia gigantea. Next base: position 50,463 of record JAVSCE010003816.1, read on the forward strand.
GAGCTAAGCGGTTTGAACTTCCTGCACTAAGCACTCTGTTGGGGCCTGCTGCCACAATAGTGACGCTAGGAGGAGTTTTGATAAGCTTAATCTTAAAAGTAAGCCCTGTATCATGTCCGTCCGCATACAGACGAAGCCCCCACTCATATCCTCGGTTGGTCCAATCGCGCAATTTGCCTTGGTCTGTGAAACTGATAGAGAGGGGGGTGTTCCATTTGAAAATCAGAGGGAACGGTAGAAAAAGCTGCCTTGACGACTATATAGTCCCAACTGGAGGTAGGGTGCCAGTAAGTATCTCCAGTTGTTTCACACCCCATGAGGCACAGTAATAATCTGACTGGTAGCCGCATTTGTAATTGAGGGACCTATCTCTGTGATGTCCAGGGCAGACATAAAAACCTTGGATGTATCTAGGCCCAAGATCTTTCCACGATCGGGTTCGGTTGGAGAGATTTTTGGTTAGCTCTTGTCGCCGTATGGAGGAGGGCGATTACTTTGAGGACTAGGAAGAGGATGAGGGGGGGGTCCTCTGAGGGAAAGGGCTCAGGATCAGAGGGGAGAACAGGGTAGATAGAGGCAGGCGGAGGCCGTTCAGAAAGTACGGGCGAAGGGGGAGAAGAGAGCGGAGGCGGTGAGGGAGGAGAGGGTGGAGATGGGAGATCTTCAGGAGGAATTTCCACAACAGTGTGTCTAGAGGGTGCCCGAGACGGAGTGGGGGAGGTAGCAAGAAATTCAGCGGCGGAGACAACCGCCTGAGCTGCAGAGGGATGAAAACGTTTGGCATGAGAGAAAATGTCATTGATTAAGTTCCAGTAGGAAAAGGTCTGAATGGGGACTTTCTCAGGCCCAACAGCTTCATAATGTGCCTGAAGGCAAAGTCTAACACGGTCCCAACGTTTGGGGTCTACGATTCCTTCTTGGGGGAACCAAGGGCAGACTTTCTGGATATACTGAAAAAACTTCAAGAGATCCTGTTTTTTAACATAAGCCCCTCTCTCTCGGAGGCACTGCTGAATATCTTTCAAGAACTGTGCCTCCTTAGACAGTTCTTGTCCCATTTTGAGTTAAGAGAATCGTCCAGAGGGACTTACCCGTTAGCCGTCCGCTTCGTCGTCACCGATCGGGCGGCTCTCAAGCTGATAGCCTGATGAATCCTGCGCAGCTGCGACTACTTTCTCTTCTAGGCTGGGGGGCTACGACCCTCGAGCCCCACGTTGGGCGCCACTTGTCCTCGCCCGCGAGGACCTATTAAGACGTGGGAGACCTCGGGGGAGCCGCGACCACCTATGAAATGGGATGAGAGGAAAAACGACACGAAGAGCCTGCAAGGTTGTGTCAAGCTCTCATTTATTAGCAGAAAAGGCAGGGAATATATAGCATTTGAAGGGGCGTGGTAGGGAGTAGCTTCTTTTGGTTGGTTGCCCATTATGATAATGAGGTAGCTTACAAAGTCCAATCACACACCGAGTTGTGCACATGCTCAGTAGTCTTTGACGTAAGCAACGGACCTAGTTGAGGACTTAGCGGGAAGCTGTGGCGGGAAACTGGCCAAGAAGAAGTAAACAACAAGATGGAGTCTTTAAAACAAAATGGCGGGTGCTTTTCCACTGGCAAAGGTCAGGTACTTTTCCACTGCCTAACTTCCTTGTTCTTGTGGTTAGTATAGAAGATGGCTGAGCTCTCACAAGATGGTGTCACAGATGACAACGGCTCCTGACAACTGCTGGCTTAGCAGCAGTAAAAGCTGCACGTATTTCTTCCAAGTCCCACCTGATGCCCTTTCGTACCAGCCGGTATAAGGGCTTCATAATTTGTTCTAAGTGCAGGATAAACACTCTTCAATAGTCCAAAAGACCCAAAAGCTCTTGTAAGACTGCCACAGTGGTAGGGATAGGAAAAGCCTGGACCTTGTCTATGACCACTTCTGGGATAACTTTAGTTTTACGCGACCAGAGAATCCCCAAGAACTTTACTGACAAACCAGGTCCCTGAACCTTGGTGCTGTTCATAGCCCATTTTCTCTCCTGTAGATGTTGCAGCAGTCTAGGAACTTCCCCTTCTAAATCTACAAGAGAATCAGGTGTGAGTGTAATATCATCAATGTAGTGATATAGCCGCACCATTTGCAGTTTCTTCCATGTGGCCAAGTCCTGGGCTACAAGTCCATGATAAATGGTGGGATGGTGGAGGTATCCCTGTGGAGGGACAGTGAATCTCCACTGCCAGCCTTCCTATGTGAAGGCAAACTGTTCCTGACTATCCTGTGCTATGTCAATAGAGAAGAAAGCATTAGCAAGGTCCACAACATAACGGTACACACTTAGTTCATGACCAAGGGTGTCCATAAGGGCTGCTATAGAAAGGACAGCAGCATGCAAAGGGGGTGTGACTTTATTCAGTCCCTGTAATCCACAGTCATACGCCAGGAGTCATCTGGCTTTCTCAAAGGCCACAATGGGGAATTAGAACGACTATGAATGGGCTTTCTGGTGCCCATCTTCTCCAACTCCTGTAGCGTTTCTCCAATTTCCTTGTGTTCCCCAGGCAATTTTTTTCATTTTATTTTATTTTATTTTATTTTGGTATCATTAATCTACAATTACATGAGCAAAATTATGGTTACTAGACTACCACCCATTATCAAGTCCCTCCCCACATACCCCATTACAGTCACTGTCCATCAGCATAGTGAGATGCTATAGAATCATTACTTGTCTTCTCTGTGTTATACTGCCTTCCCCGTGCCCCCACCTCCTACATTATGTGTGCTAATCGTAATGCCCCTTTTTCCCCCTTATCCGTCCCTTCCCACCCATCCTTCACAGTCCCTTTCCCTTTGGTAACTGTCAGTCCATTCTTGGGTTCTGTGAGTCTGCTGCTGTTTTGTTCCTTCAGTTTTTTCTTTGTTCTTATACTCCACATATGAGTGAAATCATTTGATACTTGTCTTTTTCCACCTGGCTTACTTCACTGAGCATAATACCCTCTAGCACCATCCATGTTGTTGCAAATGGTAGGATTTGTTTTCTTCTTATGGCTGAATAATATTCCATTGTGTATATGTACCACTTCTTCTTTATCCATTCATCTACTGTTGGACACTTAGGTGGCTTCCATTTCTTGGCTATTGTAAATAGTGCTGCGATAAACATAGGGATGTATATGTCTTTTTCAAACTGGACTGCTGCATTCTTAGGGTAAATTCCTAGGATTGGAATTCCTGGGTCAAATGGTATTTCTATTTTGAGTTTTTTGAGGAACATCCATACTGCTTTTGTGGTTACGTTCCCGCCAGCAGTGTGGGAGGGTTTGCCTTTCTTCACATCCTTGCCAGAATTTGTTGTTGTTTGTCTTTTGGATGGTGGCCATCCTAACTGGTGTGAGGTGATATATCATTGTGGCTTAATTTGCATTTCTCTGATGATTAGTGATGTGGAGCATCTTTTCATGTGCCTGTTGGCCATCTGAATTTCTTTTTTGCAGAAGTGTCTGTTCATATCCTCTGCCCATTTTTTAATTGGATTATTTACTTTTTGTTTATTGAGGTGCATGAGCTCTTTATATATTTTGGATGTCAACCCTTTATCGGATATGTCATTTATGAATATAGTCTCCCATTCTGTAGGATGCCTTTTTGTTCTGTTGATGGTGTCCTTTGCTGTACAGAAACTTTTCAGCATGATATAGTCCCACTTGTTCATTTTTGCTTTTGTTTCCCTTGCTCAGGGAGATATGTTCATGAAGAATTTCCTCATGTTTATGTCTAAGAGATTTTCACCTGTTTTTTTCTAAGAGTTTTATGGTTTTGTGACTTACATTCAGGTCTTTGATCCATTTCAAATTTACTTTTGTGTATGGGGTTAGACAATGATCCAGTTTCATCCTCTTACATGCAGCTGTCCAGTTTTGCCAACACCAGCTATTGTAGAGGCTGTCATTTCCATCTTGTATATCCATGGCTCCTTTATCGTATATTAATTGACCATTTATGTTTGGGTTAATATCTGGACTCTCTATTCTGTTCCACTGGTCTATGGGTCTGTTCTTGTGCCAGTACCAAATTGTCTTGATTACTGTGGCTTTGTAGTAGAGCTTGAAGTTGGGAAGCGAGATTCCCCCTGCTTTATTCTTCCTTCTCAGGATTTCTTTGGCTATTTGGGGTCTTTTGTGGTTCCATATGAATGCTAGAACTATCTGTTCCAGTTCATTGAAGAATGCTGTTGGTATTTTGATAGGGATTGCATTGAATCTGTAGATTGCTTTAGGTAAGATGGCCATTTTGACAATATTAATTCTTCCTACCCAAGAGCATGGGATGAGTTTCCATTTGTTAGTGTCCTCTTTAATTTCTCTTAAGAGTGTCTTGCTGTTTTCAGGGTATAGGTCTTTCACTTCCTTTGTTAGATTTATTCCTAGGTATTTTATTCTTTTTGATGCAACTGTGAGTGGAATTGTTTTCCTGATTTCTCTTTCTGCTCATTCATTGTTAGTGTATAAGAAAGCAACAGATATCTGTGTATTAATTTTGTATCCTGCACCTTTGCTGAATTCAGATATTAGTTCTAGTAGTTTTGGAGTGGAGTCTTCAGGTTTTTTATGCACAATATAATGTCATCTGCAAATAGTGACAGTTTGACTTCTTCTTTACCAATATGGATGCCTTGTATTTCTTTGTATTGTCTGATTGCCGTGGCTAGGACCTCCAGTACTATGTTGAATAAAAGTGGGGAGAGAAGGCATCCCTGTCTTGCTCCCGATCTTATGTTAAAAGCTTTCAGCTTCTTGCTGTTAAGTATGATGTTGGCTGTGGGCTTGTCATATATGGCTTTTATTATGTTGGGGTACTTGCCCTCTATATTCATTTTATTGTGAGTTTTTATCATGAATGGATGTTGAATTTTGTAAAATGCTTTTTCAGCATCTATGGAGATGATCATGTGGTTTTTGTCCTTCTTTTTGTCGATGTGGTGGATGATGTTGATGGATTTTTGAATGTTGTACTGTCCTTGCTTCCCTGAGATGAATCCCACTTGGTTATGGTGTATGATCCTCTTGATGTATTTTTGAATTCAATTTGCTAATATTTTGTTGAGTATTTTTGCATCTATGTTCTTCAGGAGTATTGGCCTGTAATTTTCTTTTTTTGTTGTGTTTTTGCCTGGTTTTGGTATTAGAGTGATCCTGGCTTCATAGAATGAGTTTGGAAGTATTCCCTCCTCTTCTATGTTTTGGAAAACTTTAAGGAGAATGGGTATTATGTCTTCTCTATATGTCTGATAAAATTCAGCAGTGAATTCATCTGGGTCGGGGGTTTTGTTCTTGGGTAGTTTTTTGATTACTGAGTCAATTTCATTGCTGGTAATTGGTCTGTTTAGATTTTCTGTTTCTTGCTTGGTCAATCTTGGAAGGTTATATTTTTCTAAAAAGTTGTCCATTTCTTCTAGGTTTTCCAGCTTGTTAGCATATAGATTTTCATAGTATTCTCTAATAATTCTTTGTATTTCTGTGGTGTCCATCATGATTTTTCCTTTCTCATTTCTGATTCTGTTTATGTGTGTAGGTTCTCTTTTTGTCTTAATAAGTCTGGCTAGGGTTTATCTATTTTGTTTATTTTCTCAGAGAACCAGCTCTTGGTTTCATTGATTTTTTCTGTTGGCTTATTCTTCTCAATTTTATTTATTTCTTCCCTGATCTTTATTATATCCCTCCTTCTGCTGACTTTGTGCCTCATTTGTTCTTCTTTTCCCAGTTTCAATAATTATGACTTTAGACTATTCATTTTGGATTGTTCTTCCTTCTTTAAGTAGGCCTGGATTACTATATACTTTCCTCTTAAACTGCCTTTGCTGCATCCTACAGAGGTTGGGGCATTGTGCTCTTGTTGTCATGGATTTCCATATATTGCTTGATATCTGTTTTAATTTGGTCATTGATCCATTGATTATTTAGGAGAATGTTGTGAAGCCTCCATGTGTTTGTGAGCCTTTTTGTTTTGTTTGTACAATTTATTTCTAGTTTTATACCTTTGTGATCTGAGGAGTTGGTTGGTAGAATTTCAAACTTTTTGAATTTACTGAGGCTCTTTTTGTGGCCTAGTATGTGGACTATTCTGGAAAAATGTTCCATGTGCACTTGGGAAGAATGTGTATCCTGCTGCTTTTGGGTGTAGAGTTCTGTAGATGTCTGTTAGGTCCATCTGTTCTAGTGTGTTGTTCAGTGCCTCTGTGTGTTTACTTATTTTCTGTCTGGTTGATCTGTCCTCTGGAGTGAGTGGTGTGTTGAAGTCTCCTAAAATGAATGCATTGCTGTCTATTTCCTCCTTTAATTCTGTTAGTATCTGTCTCTCATATGCTGGCGCTCCTGTGTTGGGTGCATATGTATTTATAATGGTTATATCTTCTTGTTGGACTGACCCCTTTATCATTATGTAATGTCCTTCTTTATCTTTTGCTACTTTCTTCATTTTGAAGTCTATTTTGTCTGATACAAGTACTGCAACACCTGCTTTTTTCTCTGTTGTTTGCATGAAATATCTTTTTCCATCCCTTCACTTTTAGTCTGTGTATGTCTGTGGGTTTGAGATGAGTTTCTTGTAAGCAGCATATAGATGGGTCTTGCTTTTTTATCCATTCGATTACTCTATGTCTTTTGATTGGTGCATTCAGACCATTTACATTTAGGGTGATTATCGATAGATATGTACTTATTGCCATTGCAGGCTTTGGATTTGTGGTTACCAAAGGTTCAAGGGTAGCTTCTTTACTATCTAACCATCCAACTTAACTCTCTTATTACGCTATTATAAACACAGTCTGATGAATCTTTATTTCTCTGCCTTCTTATTTTTCCTCCTCCATTTTATATGTTAGGTGTTTTATTCTGTACTCTTTTGTGTTTCCTTTGACTGGTTTTGTGGATAGTTGATTTTATTTTTTGCCTTTAGTTAGTATTTGGTTGGTCTGCTTTCTTTGCTGAGATTTTATTTTCTCTAGTGACATCTATTTAGCCTTAGGAGTGCTTTCATCTAGAGCAGTCCCTTTAAAATATCCTGTAGAGGTGGTTTGTGGGAGGCAAATTCCCTCAACTTTTGCTCATCTGGAAATTGTTTAATCCCTCCTTAAAATTTAAATAATAATCATGATGGATACAATATTCTTGGTTCAAGGCCCTTCTGTTTCATTGCATTAAATATATCATGCCATTCTCTTCTGGCCTGTAAGGTTTCTGTTGAGAAGTCTGATGATAGTCTGATGGGTTTTCCATTGTAGGTGATCTTTTTTCTCTCTCTAGCTGCCTTTAATACCCTGTCTTTATCTTTGATCTTTGCCATCTTAATTATTATGTGTCTTGGTGTTGTCTTCCTTGGGTCCCTTGTGTTGGGAGATCTATGAGCTTCGGTGGACTGCGAGACTACTTCCTTCCCCAGCGAGGGAAAGTTTTCAGCAATTATTTCTTCAAAGACAGTTTCTATCCCTTTTTCTCTCTCTTCTTCCTCTGGTACTCCTATAATGCGAATATTGTTCCGTTTGGATTGGTCACACAGTTCTCTTAATATTCTTTCATTCCTAGAGATCCTTTTATCTCTCTGCCTCAGCTTCTCTGTATTCCTGTTCTCTGATTTCTATTCCATTAACAGTCTCTTGCACCTCATCCAGTCTGCTCTTAAGTCCTTCTATTGATTGTTTCATTTCTGTTATCTCCCTCCAGACTTCATCCCTTAGCTCTTGCATATTTCTCTGCAGGTCCATCAGCATGGTTATGCCTTTTATTTTGAATTCTTTTTCAGGGAGATTGGTTATATCTGTTTCACCAGGCCCTCTCTCTGCGGTTGTCTGAGTGATTTTTAACTTGACCAGATTCTTCTGCCTTTTCATGGCGATAGAAGTGATCGCTGGCAGGTGGTGCATGTCAGCTGGGAGAACAAAGTCCCTTCCTGCTTGCTTGTTGCCTTGCCCTTCTCTGCTACCTGTGCCAGTTACCCGCATGTCGGAAGCAATCTCTGGGATAATCTCCTGAGCTGCTGTGGGCAGGGCATCCCTCGGGATAGCCTAGGGCACTGCGGGGGTTTGCAGATGCGCCGGGTGTGTTCTCCTGCCAGAACAGCCCCCTTCATGCCTTCTGGACCTTGCGCCGGCTTCCTCTGTCTGTGCTGGGCAGCTGGCGTCAGCGGCAGCCTCTGAGTCTGTTCCCGTTAGCTGCGCGCTGGGAGAAGACTCTGTGTGGTTACTGTGGGTGGGGCTGCTCCCTGGCTGCTCTGCAGCTGTGGTGGGTCAGCTGGTTTGCTGGCAGCACCGGCGGCAGGGGATGGGGGGCAATGAACGGCAGGCTGCTTATCGCTGTGAGGTGCCTTGGAGCTGCATTGCCACCCAGGAGGTTAGGGCACCTGAAGTTCCTTAAGATTCCAGCCTGCTGGGCTGAGTGTGCTGGGACGATTTGTCCACCTGTTAGGCTCTTGTCCCTTTAAGACTTTTAAAAGCGCCCGCTTTTCTTTTGTCCCAGGGGAGCCGGCTGTGGGGACCTGATCGCAGTCTTCGCCTTGGATTTTACTTTTTCGTTTCTCTAATATCCAGTACACCATGCAATGTGTGTCTGTGCTCCCGGTGCAGATTACTAGGGCTGGTTATTTAACAGTCCTGTGCTTCCACTCCCTCCCCACTCTGATTCTTTTCCTCCTGCCAGTGAGTTGGGGTGGCAGGAGTGCTCAGGTCCCACTGGGTCACGGCTTTGTATCTTACCCTTTTTGTGAGATGCTGAGTTCTTGCAGATGTAGATGTAGCCTGGCTGTTGTACTGTATCTTCTGGTCTTTTAGGAATAGTTGTATTTGTTGTATTTTCACAAATATATATGGTTTTGGGAGGAGATTTCCACTGCCCTACT
>JAVSCE010003817.1:0-43136 GCA_032199065.1 Smutsia gigantea
GTTCGTTTAACCAATGAGTCAGCAAAGGCTTGGTATATACTGTGAGTGCCCTCAGTTGATCTGTCCAGCAATTGAGATGTTTAAAAAATAAAACGAATTGGGTGAAATTGCTCATGCTATACTGCAACTGTAGGTAACTTAAATCTTCAAATAAGTGTAATGCAAACACAAGTGAAATGTACTTTACATGAACAAGGACCCTTGGAATATCCTTCAAGAAATTTTCTTTTAAAATTTTCCAAAGAGAAAATTTTTCACAAACCTCTTTATTTTTATAAGAATATCACCGATGAAGTGAGATATTGCCAATTGAGACTCTGATGTAAAATGGCTTGATTTCAGACCCGCAGTCTGACTTTCCCTCTCTGTGACCTGGTGCAGGTCACCTCATCATCTCCCTCACTGTAAAGCAGGTGTAACACCAGGCCTCATCTCACAGGCTGCTTATGAGGATTTCATTAGGTCACAGATGTCACAGCTCAGTGAAAATCCCTACTATATAGATGCCAGGAAAGATCAGCTATTTTTATTCTTGAAAAGACTCTTCCTTGTTCTGGGATACCACATTCTTGTTATTTTCTTCCTTCTTCTGCCCCTTCTTTCTCGCCTCCTAACCTGTCTTGTTTTGCTTTTCCCAAACATCACACGTTGAGAGTTCTCAGACTACATAGGACTTAAATCCTCTTTTCATTCGGTTATTTACCAAGGGGGATCTAACTGACCCTCCATTATGTTAATGACCCCCTAGAGGATGATCATTCCCACAGGTATATTTCTAATTCAACATAAAATACATACCTGCTATAACTCACCTGTGCCCTGGGATGTCTCAGAGGAGCCCTGAATTATATAATTAGGTCTAAAAGCCAAACTCACCACCTTTGCCACCCAAACATAAATGGTGCCCACCTCAGTGAGTGGCTCCAAAACCCACCCAATTATGAACCCAGAACCCTGGGACTCACACCTGAAACATTCCTTTCCTCACCTCCCAGAGTGTGACCCATTTCCTACCCTTTCCATTTTACCTCTGGAATACATGCCTTTGTTTCCACAGTCACCAACACCTTCTGAATCTAAAGCCACTATCCTAAAGCCCCAAAATGCTCTTCCCGCAAGCAGTCTTGTTTCCTCTCATTTGTACATGACATGCAACTAGAGAGATATTTTTAAATGCACACAAAACTTCTCTACCTACAACCTTTCTCTGGCTCATCAGTGCCCTTGGAATAAGGAATAAAATACCATCAGCAATTAATAAAGCTGCACACATGTCCTCCACCCCATGGTCCTCCATATTCCAAACACATTTTCCCTCTAAAATACCAGTTTCCTCCCTCCTTCAAGGCCTTATTCATAGCCACTGTTTCCTCTTTGAGAATGTGTGGAAGGTTCTTCTCTTCCTTCCTCTGTATCCCCATTTCGAGTTCCTTCTTTCTCATCATTTAGTTCGCTGCTTAACCAATACTTCCTCCAGGCGGTGTTTCCTGCTTCTCCGGACAAGGTCATTTCCATTAATTATACTCTCACAAAGCACCCTACACTTTTGCATCCTAATCTTCCGTACATTTGAGGTTACTCTGGTGTCTGTTTTCCACAAAAGATAATAAGGGACACAAGTGCAGGGAGCGTGTCTGTCTTGCTTACAGTTGTATCCCTTGACATTATCAAACACTCTGCTGGCCACAGGTGGGCCCATCATGATACTGAAAAATGTTTGCTGAATTAACACAGTAATGGTCTGGGATATAGTGCTTGACTTGATAATTGCTTATAATTGGTGGGAAAATCCATATAAAACTCTAGTTCAAGGCAGACTGTGACATATTTTTATAGGAAACTAGCATAAGGACTACTTAAAATCAATTCTGGAAGGAGAACGGGTATATGAGGAAAGGCTTGTGTAAGGAAGGCTTCATTCTGGTGCTGGTGTATGAAATAAGCCATGGAGCCCTAGCAAGACTTCAAGTGATGGGAAATAAATATTCCAGGGAGAGAGAAAAGTTTGGGCAAAGCTGTGGAAAGAGTCAGGGTATAAACAGAGATTGCTGTGTCTGATGAGGAAGGAAAGATTTCATCATTAGAGAATGATAATCCAATATGGCAAAACAGGCTAACAGATGGACGGGGATGTGGAGACCATAGGTAGGCTATTTCAATATATTGCATAGAAGGGAAGGAAGAGAAATAATTCTGCAGGAGGATGGATATCACTACTTGAATGAGGAAGGGGTTTATCACTGACTAAATGGAAAACCAAAACAGAAGAAGGATGTGGGAAGTTAAGGGAAATAATGAGCTGTTTGGAAACCCTAATTTTTATATCCTTACATGATACTGAGCAGACAGTTAAAATGAGGATCTAAAAAAGAGAATGCAAGTAAATTTCAGAAGTTATTAAGCTCAGGAAAATTTTACTTGGTTCATATTCAGTTAAACATTAATGCAAAGGTTTGACAAACGTGTCAAACATTTTTCCACATATTTTTATTAATAATGAAAAACTACAAAAAAGAAGTTCTTTTATATTTACTGCCTGAGTTTTCAATATACCATGTCTAATTTTTATTAGCTGTTAGGAACAAAGGTCCTCATAATTCCACTGTAACATCACCCCCTTTAAGAGAGTAATTTCCTACAACTATTGGATGGAAGGAAGGAACTCACATTTTTCTCTATTCAGTAGAAGAATTATCTTCTTTGTTTAAAAGAATTCTAGTCTTTGTAATAGGCTCTGTGCAAAAGTTAAAAATGATGTACAGAATTTTTTTAAAGGTCATTCTAATTTCAAAAATGTTAACATCTGAAATTATGTCATCTTTAGTTATCAGGAGAATTTCTGAAGAATAAAATGCAACACTTACTTTTGCGGCACCTATTTGTTCTTTGCGAAATTTCTCAAGTGGCGCAATTAATACATCATTAGCATTTTGAATCTGAAATTAAAAATGCAAACACATTAAACTATAATTTCACATAAACAAAATTGATAAAAGATGGCTTTTTATTCAGCGTATTTAAACAAACAGCTTTTGTTTTCTTGTTGGCGGCTTCTATAAATGAAATAAAAATACCTTGAATATTGTAAGGTCTTTTTCTACTTTATAATTAAGTAGTTTTCACAAATTATTTCTCTTGATCCTAATAATAATGTAAACAATGTGAAAACAAGTATATGTGGTAAGATCTTAGCTTAAATATTTAAATTTCATATTCTAAGATTTAACTAAGAAATAGCAAGTCAGATACTAAAGTTACAAATACTTTTAATTATACTGGTTTAATATAGTCAGTTAAAGCATCATTTAAAAATTGAACCATATAAAGCTCTTCCATTTTGCCACTAGAATGTTATAATTCTACAGCTGCAAAATAAGACTCATTTTTTTTTCCTATTTAATTAGATTCCTTACACTTGGGATTCGCCTGAATGTTTTCCTATTTCCAACCGTACTAAAAAGGCATCTGATTTCACTTCAGTGAACAGTATTTTAGCCCGAAACTGCAAACTGGGATTTCTTGAACTTTAAACAGAAAAATCTTTCAACATTGATCTGCAAGAATACTGTGAGGGGGCTCAAGTATGGGGGGCCTGGGACTGGATGCAAGGAGACAGACATTTCTAAGATAACATTATAATGCTGGAAGAAAATCTTGAATTAAAAAAAAAGAAGAAAAAGAAAAAACCCTTAGCATTAAAATTAAACATAAGATTTGAAATGTTCTCACCACAAAAAGAAATAATGTGACAGGATGGAAGTGTTAGCTGATGCAGTGGTGATAATCATTTTGCACTACATAAATATATCAAATTTACATGCTGTACACCTTAAACTAACACAATTTTATATGTCAATTATATATCCAAAGGGGAAAACGTAGGCCCGTTTAAAAAAATTATTATTTATTCTACCATTTTGATAATAACATAATTATGTAATTAGCATATGTTAAGAAGAGGAAGAAAACCTATTTTTTAAGTATATTACTATTTAAAAATAGGTTAAAGGGTATGTAGCAGGTCCTTATATTATTTTTATAATTTTTTTGTAAGTCTGAAATTATATCAAAATTTTTAAATTTCAATAGAAAGGTTTCACTTTGATTTTCATTTAATTTTCACTAAATTGGTTATTCTCTAGTCAAGTTTTATTTCTTAAATTTAATAATCTAAACAAACATAGTATACATAAAAATAAAAACTAAAGTGTTAATTCCTTCCATGACTCTGTTGTTCTTCAACTTGCAGAAAAATGAGATGACAGATCTTGAAAAAAGGGCCTAAAATCCTGTGCTGTGAACACACAACAGAGTAGACCAATACTCAAAATCCTGTGAGGGCCTACAGTAGACACCTCTGACATCCATCACCTAATTCCCATTTGTGAGCTCAGACAGGCCTCCCTCCAGATACACTGTGCAGGCGTCCCTACTTGAGAGAGATGATTGGAAACAGTAGCAAAGTAGTTCACTTCGAGTTCTCACTCTCTAAATCCTCTCTGCCCTTGCGAAACCCCAAATACATAGAAACACGGACAGGCACACGCACACACATATACCTATCCAGATATTACAGAGGAAATAAATAGCTGATTCTGCCTGTGAAGTTAACTTTGCAAGGGGGAAAAACATTGTCTTGAACACTTTAGTGTATTTTGGAAAAATATCAACAATAAAGGCTAACATTTACTGGATATTTACTTATTGCTGGAAACAAGCATAATCTAATGTGTTTAGAGTTAATTGTTAGTCAATGAACTTAAAGAGAGAGGCATTTCCCAAGCGGTGAAAGCTGCCACCCCAGCGAGGCCGGGTAAGATGACATGCAGTGTGGCACCTCAGTGCAGGCACTGAAGAGCAAGGGCACCTAGATGCGAACAGGGTCCTGTTGCTTACGAGCTGCGACTTAACCATTCTGAGCATCAGCTGCATCATCCCAGCGACTTGGTTCCAAGGACCAAGATAATGAATGTGACGCAGTTCAGTGCCTTACACACACTAAGTGCTCAAAATGTATCAATTTTAATATATCCAAATAAACAGATAATGAATCTCATTCTGTATTTATTGACAATACACTTCCACATCGGAATCTACTGTATTACCCTCTGGTCGAAGTGTATCTGTGTGTACATTGTGAGGAGGTATTGTCCCAGGAAAATCCTAAAAGACAGGAGGGCCTGGCTTCTCCCACATCCCCACATCCCCACATCCAATCACTAGGTATTTGTATGTGTCAAGCACATTGCTGCTATCTGTGGGGAAGGGAAAAAAAATTAAAGCATATGTTAAACCTTCCAGAAAGCTAATGTCTTCTTGAGAAGAGGGGGAAAATGCGTTCATTCAGTAAGATTTGATGCTTATAACGCACTGCAAAAATTTTTGGAAAATTTGAAAGCCTAAACTGATTACATTGAGAATACATCAGAATTCTAACAATAGTAAAGATCCATGAGAACTAAGTAAGTGTTTGGATAGTGGGTGTGAAATGGATGCACCAAAGAGAATAAATGTTGTAGGAACAGGGACCGCCATAAATAAAGGCAAGGGGGTAGATCTAAGCATGGCATGTGAGACGGGACAGTGCAGTGTAGAAAAAGGAATCATTTATTAAGCACTCATTAAGAGTCTACATGATTGTGAGCACATTCACCAAGTTACAGGCCATCAGCTAACTTTTTAAAAATGGGAACAGAAGAATGAATGTGGTGTATGTTGAACAGTTCTGGCACATAGCAGGCTCCGCAGAAGTGACATGTTACTGTTAACTAATAAAAACATTATCTAACTGGAGAAAAGACTGTACATTATTAATTATTAGTGGGACACTCAGTTGTAATAAGGAAAAGATACCCATAATCCAGGCAAAGCAGCCTGAAAACATGGAATCATTTCTGGCTTCTAAACGTAGTGTTAACATTGTGAAAACTTGTTCTAGGATGCCAGCGATATGTGGGATATTTTGCTAATGATGAGATGAAGATAAGATACACCAGCTGAACGGCTGGGAGAGAAACACAGTTAGACAGGGTAGTGGACTAGATCAGGTACCTGCAGGGGTGACAGATGGGCAGCAGCGAATTTCAGAGGCAGTTTTTTTGGGGGAAATGTAACAGGACACAGAGGGAGAAGAATCAAAGGTGACGGTAAGATTTCTGCCTCAGGCACTGAGCCTTTGGCGGCACATTAAGAATGAAGGTGAATGAGGTAGGGAGCAGGTTGGTGGAGAAAGAATAAAGACAGAGAATCTCCCTTTGGGCCTATTACCTTTAATACCAAGGGAGGACTCCAAGGAACGGTTTGGCAAACTACCCCACCTCAAAGCGGCAGAACTAATCCACCAAAAGGAGTGTTTATTATTGGAATGGGAGGGGACCAGGAAAGGGAGTGGATAGGTGAGTCCCTCCACTAGGACACGGGCACCACAGTCATATCCAGCAGTTTAAATCTCTGCCAAAACTTTCATGTGGCTGTTATGTAAGTATGACCTAGGAATAAAACAAACTCTGAGGATGTAACAAATCAAATATGACAGTTAATAACCATTGCATGGGGCAAGTAGTATTTTCTGTCTCTATTTCTTCCATATTTCAATTTTTTTCTTTATTTTTGGACATGCTCAATTTTTTCCTCTTTCTTCCTCTTACTCTCATTCTATTAATGTGAAACTCAAGGAATTAAAAAATAAGTTCTAAAGGTACTACATAGAAAAAAATCAGGGGGAGGAAAACATCCAATAGAGGATATTTTGAAGAGCAAGTAATACACTAAGCTCTTCACAGTATCAAAATTAAAGTCAATTTTATATGAGTAATGAAGTTCAAAATCTAAAAAATCATCTGAAATGTATTTAAGAATGTGAGTGTTAAAGTTAGACCCAGTTCCACTTGACGCTTGGCACCAAAACTGCTAAGACTCAACAGCTTCAGCCCTGGACTCTAAGAGGTTTTTTAAACTAACAGAGAGAGGAGAGAGAGAAACGGAGATTTTAAAATAAAAAGCATATATTTGGCATTTGGCAGGCTTTCAATAAATGTCTTCTTCACAGAACTGACATCTACTATCTGTTCAGAACTTTCTCAACGCTCTTAAATTTCCCAAGATGACTTTAAAATGCAGTTATTCAAAGGTAGAAATTGAAATCCAAATGAACTGAACAGAACAGTACTCACCCAAATCCCCACCTACAGGAGTAGATAACCAGGAACCTAAATTCTTCCATAAACCATTCTAACATATGTGTGGTTTCACATGCAACATATGATGCTTCTTTTGAGCACAGTCAGTGGGCTGCTGTTCACCGTATGTGAATGTGAATTCAAGTGATCAAAATGGAAATGCCAACAACACTCAAGGGCACACAGTGGATTTACAACCCAAGCCGTCTGCTTTTGACCCTCATCTTTGTACATGCCCCGAGAATGCAGGCCTTTCATCCCCACACACTGGGGTGTCACATGGATGAAATTCTTTAATTCTGAAGTAATCCAAGTGTGAAGTAAAGAAGGTGTTTAAATTTTGGTAGGTTTAAAACAGTTACTGTTGCTACTGCATAATAAAAGAAAATGACGTACAAGATGGTAGAAAACCGTAATTAAAATGTGAATCAGGTGTCACTCTGATGACTTAACTTTCACAAGGTTCTCTTCTTTCTCCCCAGATTTATGCCAGAGCCTTGGTGAAACTTCCAGAAGGTAGTTGGCCCAGGGGGTTGGTGAAGTAATGGGATCAAGTCACAGAGTTCAGGGGATTCAAGATCCCATAATATTTGTGGAATGTGTTACTTTGCATGACCTTACTAAGAGGGCTTAGGAAAAATACAAAAGCTATTTTAATACTCTCCCTGGATATCAATAATAAAATTCTTGAAACGGCCTTATTTCAGTAATTAAAACACAATTTATTAACTAATGTATACTTCTCAACCACTTATAATTCTAAATCTTGGGTTTGAATATCTTGATTTCATAGATAATGGTCCATTTTAAAATTCAAAAATAATTACCACCCATTTCAGCTATTTTCCATAGCAGAGAAGAAAATCTATTAATGGATAATACTTTACAACACTGCATTTACTGGGTAGACACATTTTAACTACGGATGAGTTACATTCAGCCAGGCAATTAAGTTTCCTGTTGCTTTTCTTTTGCCATTTCAAGCCATTTTAATAAACAGCCACAAGGGAGTGCTCATAAATCACTCAAAAGTAATGGCTATAAATGTTTTTATGTGGTTAGACCAATAATTCTCCAAGTATGTTTGGGATTTTTTTTCCTCCAAGTATACATGAATTATACTTTTCTATAGCTCATAGATTTTCAAATGATACCTACAAAAATTTTCAATGCTTGCTTTTCACTGTTGACAACCTTACCACAACTTGTTTGTCCAACAAAGTGACTAGTAATGGAATAGAAGATATCTCAAAGGTAATATTCCTGACACTACTTTCTCTCCCCTTTCCAGGATTTGGTTAAAATCCAGTCTTATTGGTGCCAGTCACAGCTCATTACTAATCGATGATTATAGGGCCTCATTATCCTGCAGTTTACTTGATAACACCAAGATGTAAGATTTTAATTTTTTCTCTCAAACTTTCAAAGCACAAGAAGACTCAGTTTTAAAGAGACATTTTAATGATATTCTACAGTACTATCTAAAGCAACTGGGAAGGCTACAATACATCACAGTATTCATAGAAATAAAACATGGATGGCATAGCTCATTGCAAAATAATTTCCTGTTAAGATGCCTAAAGAGCTAATCCACCCAAAATGGAAAAACCACAAAGACATGTCATAATGAGTGGACTGAACTTAATCAATGCAGAAGACATCTATAAACAGACTCGGAGGTAAGAATGGATTATTTTCCCACTGATATTTGCGACTGGGAAAATCAGATCAGAGCTCTAACTTGGGATTACATGCAAGTATCTCTCCTTTGCGTGCTTCCAGCCCCTCTGTCCTGTTCCTCCCTCCCAAGCAGCTTCCCAGGATGAAGCTCTGGCAAGGGATCTAGAACTAGTCTGAGGCTCACTCCTGGATACTAGCCAAGTTAACTCTACACAGCTCTGCAAGGGACAGTCCTTCTGGAGGTCAGTAAACCTTCAGCTCCTCTATACTAGGACTCAAAAGCCAAAACTCACATAAGGCGTGGAGGATGGACCAATGAACAAGACCTTCATACACCAAGTAAAAGGAAGTCAAAGACTTTATTTGTATCCTTTAACCTGAGCAAATGACTCTGAAAAACCATGTCCCCATCTAAAAAAACATTGCTATGTATGGTTATCTGGGTACCACAGTAATCCATTTAATTTCTACTTGTATGCCACTTGCTACTTGGATATTCAATGTTTTGATTCTACTTATTAAGTCAGTATTCCATTATGAAGCCAACCCACTGGACCTCATATGTTTAGATCCAACTCTCATTTAAATTTATTGTCACTTGCATCTTTTCTTGACTTTACCAGTACTAGTAACTCTTCTTATAGGAATGTGTATAGAAAATAAATTTAAGTTTTTGGAGAATGGAGCTATATGACTCCCTTTTTATTCAAGGAGATAAGTAGAAATGGGACACCCTCCAGGAAAGTGCACTACTCTGTATTTAATTCTTGGTTTATACCTGACAACTGAGCAATCATGTCCACTTATTGAAACTCTCCAAGTCTCAGTTTCCCTTTCTGTATAATGAAGATAACAGGACTTTATCTTATGCCTGTTTTTACAAAGAGTAAATTTTATATTTTGTGTGTAATTGTAAGACAATATAAAGTTGTACTTGCCTCCTATGAAATTTATCTTTTTGAGGAGGTCAATTGTAATGCATTATTTTTTTTAAATAACATAGCAAGTTGCTACTGGCACGCTGCTTAGAAAATAAATTTTACCAGTATTTACTGGGCAGCAAAGCTTCCTAAATGGAACAGAGTGGTTACTAGGGCAAATGGCAAGCCACCCTCTCTGCCTCTAGAGCTTATGACTGTCCCAAATATAACTCAGATTAAAGTTTGATGGTTTTTAATAAAACCATCTATACTCAAGATGAGAAAGTACAAATGCATTCATCCAAGAAAAAATTGGCCATTTTCACAGAATCTAGCTGAGAAAGTGGAAGAGAAGGGTAAATCGCAAAATTTCATACCATTGACTGTGATCTAATAATGTCATAATTCTAGGTTGTACCAAATGAAATTCTCAGAATATGGAGTTATTTGAACCAGAAAGGTAAGTTATTTTTCTTAGTTTTATTGTTCTTAAACTATTTTTGCTTTAGTCCTTCTTATCCAGCAGGGACATTAAATTCTCTTTTTATAGCACTCAAGAATCGTGAAATGCAGTTTTCAACACCAGATATAACCATGACAGACTGCCTCCTCACACACTTGTACCTACTTATTACCATCCTGATTACTACTTGTTCATTCATACTCAAAAAAAAAAAGTCAGCAAAAAAGGTCAAACTGCTTTTCAACTATAAATAACAAGATATGTGAAAGATAAATTTAGAAATGGCATTGTAAAAGCTACTTAAAATAATTACTGCAAACATCCTGGGCATACATTCATTATAACAAATCTTTCGATTTTGACCAAAAACTATGCATTTAGGAGAGCACTTTTATAGAACATATACGGTTCCGTTACTTCAAAGGGCACACAAGGAAGATGTGGAAGTTGAGTCAACACAGGAGAACATAGGCTCCGAATGATGTAAGAAATACTGCAACCTCATTTGTTTCAAATCACTCCTGCATCTGACTAGGTAAAAAACATTCTGCAAAGATACTGAAGTCATGTCAACTAGCCCTCTACCTTTGGAAAATCTCAGGAAACCCCAGGGTCTGCTGGACCTGGGTACCTCTGGTGGCACTGCTGTTAGATTCCAGTGTTGCGCTCATGTTTGTTAACACTATAGGAAAAGGTCAAAGATTTTCCCAAACACAGCTGTCCCATTGTATGTCGATGTCCTCATGCTACTGAAATACTCCTTCCTGCCCTTTCCCCACCTCAACGATCAGAAACACGGTAGACCCTGAACTGAGTCAACTATGGCATGAAGAATTTCTCCCAGGTTTCATCCCCTAGCTTAGAGGGGTCAAGGTGGCTCTATGTGTGAGGGGGCTTCAACACTGTGATAATTTATGTAATTCAGTGTTTATCTTCTCCCCCCTTTTTAACCTTATTTCATCTTGCTAATAATCCTCTACTCTTCTTAGTATTCATTACTAAATATCTTTGGAGAGAGAAATTAAATTCACTCATCTGTTTTAAATTAATTTGTGAATTTAAGCTCATTTCTCAGTCTTCACGAGTTTATAAAAGAAATGAAAATTCATTAAATAAATTCCCAGAGTCACAGTTATTTCACAGCAATTACATGTTAGTGGCTGAATGTTAATGTACTTAATTATAATTGCTCAGTATTTACATCATGACAGATTGTTAAAACTTTTTAAAAGATTTAAGATATCCCAATGTATAAGCAATTTCTTAGACCACTTACTGCAGTTGTGCAATAATGGGGGTGGGGATGGAGGGGAAGAGGAAGAGAGGAAGGAATTAGTCAGGACACAGATACAAATAAACAAAGCAGAGGCTGACCTAACTGATAAAGGGAGTAACTGAGAAAGATGACAAAAAAGGCGCCAAAGCTGCTCAGCTCCCGGTGGCTCCCTGAACCACTGTGCACTTCCCTTCCCAACCTCCACTCAGTGACCTTGAATGAAATTCAAAGTTGAAATCACCTCAGGTGGGAGTATTTACACCATGGAAACCAGCAAGTACTGCAAATCAGGAACAGGGAAACACACACCCACACCCACCCACCCCACACACACACCCCCCACACACACCCCTACCTGAACGCTGGCCGTTAACTTTTTACTAGCACTTTACCAATTATAGAACTTAACAGGTGTTTGGAAGATACCAGTATTAAGCTATTTCACTGCTTAGAACTAAACAAGTATCTGGAAGATGCCAGTATTAAGCTACAAACAATGGTAAAGAGTGCCAACTATACAAGAATCCTTTTTACCTAGTCATTAAATCTTCTCTCTTTAACATGTGCCTGTGGGCTTACAACACTTCCAATTTAGTATGTCTTTCCCAATATCCAAAGAATTTGTACTTCTTTACACTTAAACTTCCTTTTACACATAGGAAGGCTTTGATGTCTGGGCTTCTACAGCAACACCTTGAACAAACTTTTGTTAACAGCACTGATGACAAATAGTTTTAGCTTCACGAATCTGTTTTAACACAAGTCCTTAATGACAGCAGGTTTCTGTGATGCTGGATGAGGAGGATTCTGAAGCTGGACACTGAAGGAATGATCACGAAATGTTGGCTACAAACATTACCATGCCACATGTTATTTTTATATCTATCTTTTCAGCCCTGTAAAGGTGGTGGAGATTATGTCCTGCTGATTTTTTTAATAGTCACTGCCTAGCAGAGTGTGCCTTGCCGCAGTGGAACCTCAACATACCGTTGCCAGATGAAACAAAGTTATTTCTGACAGACAGCCACACCTGGTGCCTGCAGTGAGGTACTGTAGCAAATACTGTTCCTGACAATATTACTGAGGATGCCAGCCTACCTACAGGAAACTAAATATTTTTGAAAACAAGACTTCTACAATATGTACAGTTGATGGTTGAACAATGTGGGAGTTAGTGGTACTGACCCTGCCCCACAGTTGAAAATCCGCATACAATTTGTGACTCCCCAAAAACCTAACTACTAGTAGCCTACTGTTGATTGGAGGCCTTACTGACAAAGTCAATTAACACCTACTTTGTATGTTATATGTATTATATACTGTATTTTTACAATAAAGTAAGCTAGGGGAAAAAAACATTTTTCAAATTGTCACAAAGCTCCAAAAAAATTTCCAATACTTTTTTTGAAAAATATCCACTTATAAGTAGACCCATACAGTTCAAACCTGTGTTGCTTAATGGTAAACTGCATTCTCATATATGCTTAATAATATAGGTAGCAATCTATATAAGTAGCGTTCTGAAACTAATCTCATCGATATAATCTTTAGAAAAAAATCAATCACCAAAAAAATAAATAACCATGAATTTATAATTCACACAGGTTCTTTACTTATGAATTGGTTTTATAATATATATATAAATACACACACACACACTATTGTACTTTAAGTCAAAGTTCACAGAGGGCAGGCAGATCATTATCATATGAATGGCCATTGTGGGCTAATATGGGATGAGCAATGACAAAAAATAAGAGGTACAAATCACCTTTCAAATTCTCCCTACTCCTTCTTCCTTAAGGCTGATTTCCCTGCTGTGCCGAACTGAAAACTCGAAATGAAAAATCACATGGCTGTGCTAGGTTTTAGCTGGAAAGTGGGAAAGGGGTTTGAGGTAGGAGAATAGGTTACAGAGTAAGAGGCCTGAAAATATGGAGAAGGAAAGTAAACAGGTCACCCCCCATCAGATAAATGGAGAAATGGATTCTAGAGTACACATACACAATAATTACTGAAGATTTACTACTGTAGGCCAAGAGGGCTCTCCTCTAATCTTTATAGCAGGTCTGTGAAGGAGGTACAGTTATTATTCCCATTTTACAGATTAGGAAAGGATACCCAAAGCTAAGTCATTTGCACAAAGGCACAAATTGCTGATAGGTGGCAGAGCCACAACATGAACCCCAGGCAGTCTGACTTTATATTCCTAACCTACTTTACCACATCATACCACTCTAAGGTAACAAAGAATATACTGCATAACCAAACTGAAGTCTTGCCTCAAATAAAGTTATATGCAATGTGAGTATGGCTATCATTAAAAAAAAAAAAACCTAGAGTTAGTGATGAGATTACTATTTTTCTATCTTCTAATTTCTAAACCCTAAAATGTAGATATGTTTTTCCTATTACAAATCTTTGAAAAGTGACATTCACTTTATATTGCATCCCCAGTTTCATTAGTGTCCTGATGTCATATTTATATATGTGATAAAAAGCTGAGTTAAATAGTAACCATTTTTCTTGGCTTATAAAATGCTTAATTGTAATAACATTACAGTGAAGAAAGAATCAGCATGGACATGGGAAGATTAGGAAGAGACTACTGCAATTACTAAGTTAAAATAGGAGCGTTTCCCCCACATAATTGTTCCCAAAGTTTGGGAAATTTTAAAAAAGGGTATTCTTTCAGAAACACAACTGCAGTAGTATGGCCTTTTCCTACTTCACTTTCACTCACTGGGGATGTTTATGTCACATACTATCTTGATATAAATAAACACAGGAAACATTGTAATTGGAACTTGTACAGTTAAGAAAAAACAGCACCAGAAGCTAATACACACACAGTGTATCTTTCCCATAAACTACTCCTGTAGTGTGACTGCTTGAATGTGAATATTTTAAGGATCTCTGGGGTCTGGTGGGAGAGAAAATAATCTTTGGAAATAAATAATTCCTTAATTGAGTAAACCAACAAATTGATTAACATTTAAAAAATGTTTGCAAAATAAATCTTATCTCTTGTTTGCTAAATTGTAGGACTTAGATAACTTAAATAAATAAACCAATGCATTATTGTTAAAAATAAAACCAGGAAAATTAGAAGAGAATTAATACAGAGCTTTAAAATTATAGAAGCCCATGAGTACCCAAAATTATCTAAGTCCTACAATTCAGCAAACAAAAGATATGATTTATTTTGCAAACATTTTCTTTTAAACTTTCCCAGGCATTTGAGCACAGGCTCTTAGTCATAGCTAAGAATTACTTCCCAAATAAATTCCATATGTTATAACTCTGGTCCCTGGTCTTTTCCAAAGCCAGATCTGGTCATAAACTATGGGCCAGTTTTCCACACTGCACAGCTGTCAAAAACTTTTCTAACCCAATGAAGTAAAGAACCCCTTTCAGCCCTTTCTGTGAGGTTTTATATCACATAAAATATGAGTGATATGTCAATACCAGAGAAATTCTCTTTATAGCACATGACAAACAACATAAAAAACATCATACTTTTTCTTACCTGTGAAAAGTACACCCCAACAGAAAGCATAATCATTTAATAAATTATTAACACCTGATCTCTTTTGTTCTTACCCTCAGGCCATGGCTTGAATTATTTCCAGTTCATAGAACTGGCTAAAAGAATGTTTAAGACTCTTTTCTGGAAAATAAAGCTTGGAAACTGCTTTCCTTCCAGAGAGCAAGAAACAGCCTGAGACATTCCGATTCCGGTGCTTTCGTAAGGACGCCCACAACCTGATACCACACAAAGCAGAAATACTATGCATCCTATGTAACTATGAAAAGGTACAGAGAAACTGTCCCTAACTTCCCTTTCTGCTTCCTCTCAAAACATTAAGAGATAATACATGTAGTGGAGAAGTTAGCTCCTCGGATGCCCCATTACATGAGCAGGAAGACTTGCTGCTGGTAAAACACTACTTATCTCCAAGTTTCCCAGGTCCCCAAACAGAATCCTGACAAGATAATCCTCATCACTCTGCCAACATTCACATCCTGTTGGTAACTTTCTTTTAGTAATTCCTGACATATTCTAGTATATGACTAGTTAAGGCATACTTTAACCTAAAAGTTAATTAATCTGATAATACTGAATGAGAACGTGCAACTTTTCAGATAATTTAAGAATATAATAAAACTGGACTGTATGTTACAAACCACAAAAAGAAAAATAGTTTTGCATACTTACATAAAGACACAAAGCTAACAAAATCAAGCTTCAAGGCCTTACCTTGAAGCTTCCACCCCATCCCTACTAAGCATATTGTCATGAGAGCCTCTAGGTCTATCTTAGGTCATCTTTAATGGCCTTTTGACCTAATCAGCTTTCAAGAATTCTCTTACAGAATAAAAGGGGCAAAGACAGACTCAACTAACTTACCTTTATCATACATTTCAACAAGAGAGAAAACTACACCCTATTCAAAGGTGACCTCATATGGTTTCAAATATCACATGAAATGATGGCTTACAAATCTTGCCTCCAGTCCAGACATTCTGCTAATCTCCCTATCTGTAAACCAAGGATGTGTCCCAGTCCCACAGGCACCACAAAAACACACCCTCAAGGCAATCCCAGCCTTCTCCAATCTCTCAGTTTGTCTCCTCTCTGTGAATGGTACCACATCCACTCAGCAGACCTGTCATCCCAGACAACAGCCTCCCCATCTTCCACATCTAATCCACGTTCTCGCCACTGCCGGGTACGCGTACATCACCTCTCCCCAGGATTAGGCCAACAACTACGTCACGCACCTGTCAGCACCGAGTTTCACAACCCACCCATATTTAATTTTCCATACAGCTGCCAGAATGCTCTCTCTAAAAAAAAAAAAAGAGTATTTCACTTTCCACCTTTTATCATCTCCACAACATTCAATATAAAAGACCTTTCTTCGTCAAGTGTTCTGAGATCCTTAATGGAGGGGCCCCTCCCTAGCTCCTAACATTTTCTGCTGCCACCCCCATGTGGGAAGTCTTTTCTTCCACCACATAACATGACTTACAAACCCTAATCAACACACACTGTGATCTTTTCCAAAGTTTTCCTTCCCTGATTCACTTGCTCCATTCCCTATCCAAGTGTCTCTTAACCTTTAAACCTCAGTTCAAAGTCACCTCCTTAGGAAACTGTCTCCAATATTCCTAGTGTAAGTTTTAAGGGTCTTGCTCAAACTCCCACAGGATTGTGATCATATCACTGTCATGGCAGATTACAGAACTCTGCAAGCCACACTGTGCCAGTCTGTCTTCTCAATCAAATTATGAGTACTTTCGAGGAAACACCAATACCCCCACTTTTCATTTTTGTATCCCCCATGGACTAGAACAGTATCCGAGGCATATGGTTATAGGCCAAAAAAACATTTCCTGATGAAAGCCTATTGGCATAAAGTAGGGGTGGGGGAACAGGTGGGGTAAAAAGTCGGACGAGAAGAGTGAGAGAACAGAAAATGTCAGAGTCAACTGAAATAAGATGGGCAATGCCAGACTTTGCACCCATGCAAACTAAATGTCATTTTCCTATTCACACACAGGTTTCAGTCTCAATGATTCATTCATCCATAAAGTAGTTGAGTGTGAGGTGTTTCTGAAACCACTGAGGAAGAGAAAAGCTGAAGTGTATGGATTTTAGTATTAAGACACCTTCATTGTCTCTTTGGGGAAAATAATTTCAACAGATAATAAATGTAGACCATATTCTACTTAGGTATGCCAGGTTTTACATTTTCACTATACATGCCAACAAAAGGTTAATCACATCACTCAATTTTCATTTCTACTTTTGAAAGGTGAATGGATGGGATTAACTTCTGGAACTTATTTGGATTCTTTATCAACTCTGGTTTCCATTTTGGAAATGAATCTTGAATAAGCACAGGGGATGGGACAGGAAGAATGGGCAAGCCAAACGCTATCTGGCAAAACCACCTACCCCCAGATATTTATTAGGGATGAATAAGCAATGGCCTGCTTTCTTATCACTGGAGGAAGCCTTGCTGGCCCGTGCCAAAAACTTCAATTAGGCTTATAAACACCACTGAAAGAATGAGGAATGGAAAATAGGGCTTCTCCTCGTCTTTGAGCTTGCCAGCCAAAGGGAGCATACTATCTACATTACTAAGGTACTAAATCATGTTATCATGTCACAATTAGAGCACTTAGACCAAAAGTGGAGAACAGGGGCAAGCCTAGGTCAAACTGTGAAGTGAATGAAATTTGCTCTCAAAACTATTACCTCTTCAGTCACTCCTAAATAGGCTTTGTTTGGTCTTCACTCCAGTGTGTTTATTTAGGCCACACACCACTATCCCCTTCCTCTCCCACTGGAGCCCTTCACTAACAACTATGTTCCTAAGAGAACCTGCATCTTAAACATTTCCAACTATTACCACTCTCTTTGGCCCACCAATAAAGTCTTATTACTTCCATGGCGTCTTTGATCAAGACCTTTCTCCTTGCTTCCTAACAGCTCATAAACCTGGTTTACTGACAAGTGCTAATCTACTTCTTGTACTCTGAAAGATATTTGCCCTTGGGACACAAGACAGCATGACAATCCAGTGGTGGGGATTTCAGTGCCATGGATGAGAGAACTGGGTTGGTGAAAAAAATAGTTGCTGCTATATCTAAACGTGAGGTGGGTGAAATGTGAATGGGTTCTTGTCTGAACTAATGATGACTTTACTGGAGACCAGGCTCCTATCAAGATAACATGGTAATAGTGCTTCCCCCTCAGTTTACAAAAATGGGTGATAGAGAATGGACAAGTAATAAGCACGTACCCAGTGAAGTTCATTGTCCAACCAGAAGCAAAACAGATTATCCATAATTTTAATATTTAATCACAAATGAATTGCTTGTAAACCGAATCTAGAAGTTTCCAATGATTTAAAATACTTCAACCATTACGCTGTAAGTCATGAGTTAATACCTATAGCTCAAGTGGTTATCAAGCAAATTTTACCATGGAAGACAAAAGCCCTGGCCTCATGGCACTATTACATAACTCAGAAAGACAGTCAACCAAGCAAAAAATAAACAAGTAATACCAGATACTGATAGAGGCCACGAAGAAAAAAAATAAGCTGACAAGACAGAAACTGATGGCAGTGGGATATTAACTTAAACTGGGTAATAAGCAAAGGGCTCAATGAAGAGGCATCTTGGAACTGGGGCATGAATTTTAACACTCCTGACCCCCCCAACCTCCACTCAAAGACCTAGAAGAAGAGTTTCAGGCAGAGAGAACAGCCAAGTGCAAACCTAGGACAGAAACATGCTTACATTTCGGCAGAAAGAAATGAAGGCTGATGCTCCTTAAGGATAGAGAAGGCAAGAGAGAATGGTCTGAGATTAAAGCAGAGTCCAGGTCATGTAAGGCCTTGAAAACCATGGTGTGAAACATAATTTTATTTTGTTAGCTATCACAGAAATACAGAATGCGATTATAATGACAAAAGAATGCAAATTATATTCTAGCTAGAATTTTATATTTGCATTACATGCTATTATTATTCATGAAAGTGTTGTATCTCCTAAGGTTTTTACTGCCACTGTCACTACTAAGAACAATGAAATCCACTGAGAGTTGAAGGGAAGTTCTGCCCCAGAGATGAACTCAACTCCTGCATAGACCAAAAAGCAACAACAAAAAGAACTATGGAAAAACCCTTTGGTTTTAGCTGCCAAAAACTTCCCATCAAATAAACCCAAATACTCACAGCTTTTATCTATGACTCCATACAGACTAGAGCTTGCAAGGTTAAAGCAACTGTTTCAAAGGGTGAAAAACAGTATTTTGGTATCTAAATGAACCTGGAGAACTCCACTTACCACATTCAATGTCATCTAATTATAAAATAAATGTCTATATACACAAAAGTGCTTACTTCTTGACTTGTCAAAAGACTATAATTCACGGCCTATTTATAAGTTGAATCTACTTTTCACATGTCAAGGATAAACTAAATCAAAAATAATCTAGAGCTACGGGGCAGCACTGAGATAATCATCATAGATAAATGTGTCCCTTCTAGACGTAAGGAGATTGAAGCCCAAAGAGGTTAAAATTAGGCAACTATTTACTAGCAGACCCAGCACTTCCAGTGCCTTGTGCCTCGCTGAACTGAAATGAACACATGTCTCTCCCCACTCAGTAATCAACTATTAGCAATTTAATACAAATTGGGGGACAACTTGAAATATTCTTCTAATTATCAAGAGGTAATTAGGTACCTCATCAGAGATAGATAGCTTTATACAAAATTCTACCACAAAAATATTAACATTCTAAAATATGTTTCAACTCTTGCTTAAAAATAAATCCCCTTTTCCCTCTTTTTTTTTTTTTAAATCCCCTCCCAAGTGGCAGCATACTTGGGAGAGGGGGGAGAGTGTAAGTGATCCTGGTCATATTTTCTCTTCTTCAACGTGCTCAAAAGTCAACTTATGTGATGAAAGAAGCATAAAAAATAGCATTGAATACTAAATATGTATATTAGCATTATAAAGATAGTTAATTCTGATTCATATAACTTATTGAGTATCAAGGCTCTTGTATTATTAGTTCTCAAAGCCTTGAAAGGTCTCTTGAACCACCCACAGGAGGAAATGCTCAAGGGATAGAGAAACAGTTTCAAACCTGGTCCCCTCTGAAAATTCCTGCAACAGAAAAACCCTTACACTGACAGAAGTGTGACAGGGACCTCAAGTGAACTGAGAAGGACAAAAGGACAGCTGCTTTGTGATACTCATTTACAAAGGGCACATGTCCATTTTAAAGGAAGAAATATAGTTTAAAAGATTGTGGAGGGCATGTTTAATGTACTCACTCAATACCTCCTTTCAGAAGTTCTTTCCTCCTTTCTAACACTGTTACTTCAGAACTTAAAGTAATTTAAGGACAAGTTTGTATTTTTACTTTTGATTCAACTAATAGTCTAAAAAGTAAAATTTAAGGTCTCTGGGTCACATCACACATCTAGAAGTTGACAAGACCATCTTGGTATTATATTATCTTCATAGGTAAAGTCTTGGAAATCATTCCAGCATGTACTTTGCTCCTTATATCATAACAATCACCAGTTGTTGGACATAAAACTGAATATACTGACTACCAATTAGTCTTTACTGGTAGTGGGTCACACAGTGTTGACTCTGCCCTTGGGCAATGGTACTTCTGCTCTATGCCATTTCAGGACATATTCCCAATATCCTCAAGTTACCTTTTTCCATTTTCTTCTTAGATCTTGTCAAGTGTTTCTGACTAGCTGGGGAGTGGGAATTAGAATGTATTTATTCCAAATAACTAGAGAATGGTACCTTCAAAACTGCTGTGCTCACAGTTACTCAGATTCATCTTATTGACTGCAGAGAAAGTTCAGGTCACTTTGATTTACAAGTAAAGGGACCCTTATCTTCTATTAATGATTTATCAGGATGATCATGAAATCTCAACAAAATAGAATTTGCAGACACTGTTACATGTCAAAATCACAAGTGTCACAGTGTAGCTCAGAAAAGACAAATAGGGATTCTGTGGCATCTTGCAACATTGATGGACAGTGACTGTAATGGGGTATGGGGGGAACTCGATAATAAGGGTGAATGTTAATAACCACATTGTTTTTCTTGTGAAACCTTCGTAAGAGCGTATATCAATGATACCACAAGTGTCATAAGAAGGGCCAGCCTGGAGTTGTCAGTTCACTGTCCACTTAACACAATAATAACTAAGTTAGCATGTACTACCTGCTTATTCCACCTTGCTAGATCTTAATGGGATGTGAGGCTACTGTACTATGGCAGTGTTCTAAGCATGTTGTATAGTATATATGTTAGAATATGTAATAAATGGAAGTGGTATAGAATATGTGGATGGCCCTTTTCCTAAGCAAGTTTATAATTTCATTAGGACACTAGGAAAACTATGAGAGAGAAGTTTCAAAACAATGAATGTTGGTGTAAGACTAAGTATAGAAAAGGAGATGGAAATTGGGAAAGGCTTCCTAGGAATTGAGCTGGACCATCAATTAACAAACTATATTTTTGTTCCAGTCAGTGACTAATCACTAGAAAATTGACCCTCAGTGAAGAACAGAATTCTATGCCCTATAAACAGGCCAAATGTCTTTTTTTCTTATATCATCATGTTCTAAAGAGGATTTTCAAACATCTTAGAAAGATGCTACAACACAGCAAGGTAAAATAAATTTAAAAGGGGGTTAAAAATAAAGTAAAAGGAGAACAATGAGAAAAAATGGTGATATGAAATAAGTGAACAGAAAGCGCACCCAAGATCCATGAGAGAACTTGAGGAGGAAGAACCATGGCCTCTCAACATGCGGTGTGAGCTGATGTTTAACGCTGATCACCTTTGTATTATCAAAAAGATGACATGAAAATCTTTTTTTCTTCTGTTGAGCACTACTTCTTCAGTATTTCTTTTTGTAAATTAACTAAGAGGCATGAAAAACATTACTTGATAGAATTATAAAGAGATTCAACTTGGTGGGGAGAAGGTGTGATGAGAAACAGGATGCCGGCCTCGTCTCCCCTCAAAAAGTCTCCCAAGCCCACAGAGGAAAAGGGAAATTTCAGAGCAGATACCACATTGATCAAGAGATTGAAGTTTAAAGCAATAGTAACAAGACAAAGCACATCAGGTGCTTGAATTCCCACCCAAAATGCACAATTTGAATTTACTCAGAAGGAAAAAACTCTCATTCTACAGAATAGCTAATCTAAATTTTCAAAAATGCCAATGTCATGTAAAACAAAGATGAGGAAGCAGTCCAGATTTTCATATTCAAGGTCAAGAAAAAATTACATAAGAAGACATAATTGTCACAATTAGCAACATTTGAAAAAAGTCTGTGGTAACAGTATTCCATCAGTGTTAAATTTCCTAATCTGAGTGACTGCACTGTGGATATGTAAGTGAATGTCTGTCCTAGGAGACACACACTTTAGAGTGCAGGGGCTTAAAAAAAGCAGGGTGGTCGCAACGTACTCTGAAGAGAAAGTATGCTAAAGCAAATTTGGCAAAATGTTAACAACTGCTGACTATTGGTGACAGGTATATGAAGTTCTTTATTTTGGAAAATTAAATTATATCAAAATAAGTTAAAATTTTTAAATAATTACTAATGACAATAAGAAACTTAAAAACTTGAACACTCTTCTCATGACATATTTCTGTATTTCCACAAACCAAAAATCCTTTGCTAGACCCAATCACTTAGTCACGATCTACCTACCTCCAAAGACAGAAAATAGAAATCAAACAGTAACATCCAAGTTGTACATAAGGGACAGGTTGAAAATAATAGCCAGGTGTCTTAAATTTTAGAAGGTATATGTTTAGAGGATTTTTTTTTAAGTATATGTGTATTTGGAGCTCTTCCATTTAGTTTAACCAAGAAAAAAAAAACCTTACATGTTTCAAATTAGGTTTTATATATAAAAGAAAGCCTAACAACTATACAACAAATAATTGCCTAAATACACAAAATGTTTTATAACATCACCATTTATAGGCAAATTTATCTGTAATTTTATTAGGAAAGGTAGAGTGAATAACAGAACGAATTCCTACTAATTTAAACTTGACATTTTCCAACTATACTTCACATTTCTCCTTTTACTCAGAGTTCTACCATAAATATCACATAATCAGTTTGAGACCTTAAAACTGACATTTAGCTTAGCAAAAGGACTGATTGTCTATGATGAAATTTTGCATTCCACCTTTAAAAGGTCTGTCTGCATAACGTAAAATTCTTAAGAACCGTAACAAAGTTCAATCCAATGCTTTATACTACCTTTAAAATTCTATTAGCATCAAAAACTAAAAGTTGATCTGTGAACATTTTAGGGAAAAAATTGGGACTATGAAATCAGAATACTAAAATAAACTTCACTAATAATTGCTGAATGATCTTGGGTATGTCACAGGAACTTTGTGAGGCTCAGTTTCTTCATTTATGGAAGAATGAGATTTGACTGCTTTCTTACAAGTCATTTTCAAAGTTCTAATGACTTGTCCCTGTTAAGTTTGCTCTTATCTGCTATTTTTGTCGTTTTGATGAATGTCTCAAAAATCTCCAAGATTTCCTTGTTTGGCTGCCTTCATAATCACACCAACTACATAAATGCACGTGTGCAGTGAGCCTGGCCTCCACGTTAACTATGGGAGAAACATTCACACCTGGTGAAAATCAAAATCAGATTTATTTCTGGCAAATACTGGCTTAAACCAAGTGGGAAGATAATTAATACCAGGAAAGAAAAATTAGCTCTTGCTATAAATTGGAAGTCTAGTTGAATATATATAAGTAATATAGAATAGATATATATGTGTGTGTAAATATGTACTGTATTACTTTTAAAAAGTATGGACATAAGCATATGATTAAAATAAAGATCTACATTACACCTCTTCTGGGACATTCTCAGATATATGCCTTATAATACACACTATGCCTGTGATAGAGCTGTTACCATGAGTTCCCCCAATCAGCATCTTTGCTGTGCCTGAGAATCTTATGCTAATCAGTTCAAATCTTCCATGAAATGAGGTCACAAAGAAAAAAGTGATTTTAAGGAAAGCTACAATGCAAAGCAGAATCTAAGAATAACAAACACCAATCACCACAAAAGTTATGTAAGAATATGATGAGGAACAAAGCCAACACCACGTTAGGTCTTAGTAACGTGTTATGACCAAGAACACAGACGGCCAGCTCATACCACCAGCTCACACGACCAGAGAAATGGAAACGAAACCACAATGAGCTATCACCTGACACCTATTGGGAAAGCTACTATCAAAAAGACAAATACAAGTATTGATATAGATGTGGAGAAAAGGGAATCCTCATACACAGTTGGTTGGATGTAAATTGGTGCACCCATTATGGAAAACAGTATGGAGGTCCCTTAAAAAAATTAAAAAATAGAATTGCCATATGATCCAGCATTCCCACATCTGAGTATTTAGCCAAAGGAAACACAATCACTAACTCAAACAGATATCTTGAATTCCCATATTAACTACAGCATTATTTACAATAGCCAATATATGGAAACAACCTATGTGTCCATTAATAGTTGAATGTGGACACATGTTATGCACATACACACACACACACAGATGTATTATTTGGCCGTTAAAAAAAATATCTTGCCTTTTGTGACAACATGGATAGACCCTGAGGGCATTATACTAAGTGAAATAAACCAAAGACAAATATCATGTGATTTCAATTATATGTGGAAGAACAGATTAGTGGTTGCCAAAGATTTGGGATGTGAAATGGGTAAAGGTGGTCAAAGGGTATGAACTTACAGTTATAAAATAAGTCATGGAGATATAATGTACAGCATCATGATTATAGTTAATAATACTGTACTGTATATTTGAAAGTTGCTAAAGGGGTAGATCTTAAAATTTCTCATCACAAAAAATTGTAACTATGTGAGGTGATGGATTTTTAACTAGACTTATTGTGGTGATTATTTTGTAATATATTCAAATTGCAAATCATTATTTTGTACATCTTCATTAAAAAAAAACAAAAATTAAACAGTTATTGTTCAAAGGATGGAGGATGGGGTTGTCCCTCTTTCCCTCCACTTTATTTTCTCTTCCTTTCCTCTTTCATCTTTCTTTTAAAAGAAGCCGCACTTCCCCATCTGATGCCTGAAAATGACAGAGGATATACTTGCCCACAGGCTAAATTCATTCACAAATCTGCTGTCATTCAACCTAGTGAATGCCTTCAAAACACTTGTAAAAAATTTATTCTAAAGAGAACCTTCATATGTACAAATGGTACAGCTATCTTGCAGAACAATTAGGCATTTTCCTTGAAAGTTAAACATACATTTACCATGCAACACAGCAACCTCACACCTAGGTGTCTACCTAAGAGAAATGAAACTGTATGTCCACATAAAAGCTTGTACACAAATGTTCACAGCAACACCACTCAAAATAGCCAGAGTGAAAAACAACTCAAATGCCCATCACCTGGTGAATGGTTAAACAATGTATATATTATGTCCATTCAGTGGAATACTATTCAGCAATAAAAAGGAGTGAAGTACTGATACAAGGCACAACATGGATGAACCTCAAAAACATTATGCTAAGTGAAAAGAGCCAAAAACCAAAACACATAATGCATGATTCCACTTTCAAGAAATACTCTGAAAAAGCAAATTTAGAAAGAAAGATTAGTGGTTGCCTGGGGCTGGGGATTAACTGTAAATGGTCATGAGGAGTTTTTTTTTTTTTTGCTATTCTTAATACACAATTACATGTGCAACATTATGGTTACTACACTCCCCCTATTATCAAGTCCCCACCACATACCCCATTACAGTCACTGTCCATCAGCGTAATAAGATGCTATAGAATCACTATTTGTCTTCTCTGTGTTATACTGACTTCCCCGTATCCCCACACTCCACCCCCACCCCCACCCCCACTACAATATCTGTGCTAACTGTAATAGCCCTTTTTCCCCCTTATCCCTCCTTTCCCACCCATCTTCCCCAGTCCCTTTCCCTTTGGTAACTGTTAGTTCATTCTTGGGTTCTGTGAGTCTGCTGCTGTTTTGTTCCTTCAGTTTTTTTTGTTCTTATACTCCACATATGAGTGAAATCATTTGATACTTGTCTTTCTAGGCATGGCTTATTTCATTGAGCATAATACCCTCCAGCTCCATCCATGTTGTTGCAAATGGTAGGATTTGTTTTCTTCTTATGGCTGAATAATATTCCATTGTGTATATGTACCACATCTTCTTTATCCATTCATCTACTGATGGACACTTAGGTTGCTTCCATTTCTTGGCTATTGTAAATAGTGCTGCAATAAACACAGGGGTGCATATGTCTTTTTCAAACTGGGCTGCTGCATTTTTAGGGTAAATTCCTGGAAGTGGAATTCCTGGGTCAAATAGTATTTCTATTTTGTGTATTTTGAGGAACCTCCATACTGCTTTCCACAATGGCTGAACTAATTTATATTCCCACCAGCAGTGTAGGAAGGTTCCCCTTTTTCCACATCCTCGCCAATATTTGTTGTTGTTTATTTTTTGGATGGTGGCCATCCTAACTGGTGTGAGGTGATATCTCATTGTGGTTTTAATTTGCATTTCTCTGATGACTAGCAATGTGGAGCATCTTTTCATGTGCCTGTTGGCCATCTGAATTTCTTCTTTGGAGAAGTGTCTGTTCAGCTCCTCTGCCCATTTTTTAATTGGCTTATTTGCTTTTTGTTTGGTCATGAGGAATTTTACTGTGGTGATGCCTGCTCAACTCTTCAAATTCACTAAAAACCAATGAATTGGTTAAAATGAGTGAATTTTGTGGTGTGTAAATTAGAGCCCCATAAAGTTGTAAGAAAACAGTGGGCAGTGCATAGACTCTATAGAAACAAGGTTTATTCCACTCCTACTGTATTCACAGCAGGCTAAGTGTTATGACACAGCTCCTATACTCAACAAACTTAAAATAGAATGGAATGTTAACACTTAAACAGATGCTTTAAAACAGAAAAAAGTGGAGCCCAATTCCCCACCTCTTGAATAGGAGCTGGTCTCTGTGACTCACTTCTGCGATATATGATGCAATAGTAGTTAGTGCACGATAGTTGGTTAGTGTCTTTAAGGATGAGGTCAATCAAGGCAGTACAGCGTCTACCTGGCTCTCTCT
This sequence comes from Smutsia gigantea, assembly GCA_032199065.1. NCBI lineage: Eukaryota > Metazoa > Chordata > Mammalia > Pholidota > Manidae > Smutsia > Smutsia gigantea. The sequence goes on from JAVSCE010003817.1 coordinate 27,274, forward strand.
TTCTTTGAGACGTGAACTTTGGGAGTTCTGATTCTGACTGTGCTGAAGAGACCCCATGAGGAAAGAAATGCCCCAGGAACCAAGTGCCAGCCTCCTGTTCAGTCTTCCCAGCATCAAGAAGAGACACGGGAACATGCCTTCCGATGTCTGCAGCCCCCTACCTTCAAGCCAGCCCAGCTGACGGCAAGTGAACCATGATGAGCTTTCCCAGCCAAGCCCTGACCAAACCGCAGATTCATGAGCAAAATACACGGTGTAATCTGAAGCCACAAATATTTGGATTGGTTTGTTACACAGCACTGGAAAATCACAACATTACTCTCTTTTCTTAAAATATTGGACTACAGTTGTAAGACAGAGTGAACGAAGTAACATTCTCTAGGGAAGTATTACGACTCCCTAATTTTAAGAACTTTTAGCAACAGGCTGGTCCTATTTGTTTCACATGAAAACATACAAACCTCAATTTCCATTCTGGACAATAACTTTATTTTCAACGTTGAATTTTACAGCAGAGCTAAAAAAAAAAAGTTATGAGTTAATGTGACCTTTGGCCACAAAAAGAGTTGATATTCATACAACTAGGATGGAGTAGGGAACACGCAAAAACAGAAAGTTAGATTTTTGTCCGCAGTCTGTATTTACAAAAAACCCATATTCTAAATAAAGAGCTGTGATGCCAAGCAGAGCTCTTCCCTCCTGGTGAACTGAAAAGGGGCCCTGCTTGCTGCTTACCGCTCAGCACACCAGCTCAGAACCCTTCCACATCACATGTCAGAATCAATTGCTTGGATTCCGGTTCAGTCTTTTTTCAGTGAAAGGAATTTATTTCCAACAGGTCTGCTTCCTTCCAGTCCACATCCTGTACCCTCAGTGCCCAGGAGAGCATCACTTCTGGTTGAGCTTTTTCGCGATAGCAGGAAAGAGAGGGAGGGAGAGGAAACTTTACCGGTAAGAGAATATAGTAAAACTGTGAGAAAATCTAACTGAGTTAGCTGTAATATTCAATAGTTTGTGAGACATTCTGGCAAACAAAACTCTTAACTGTCTATTCATAAGACAATTCAAGACTCTCATTTGTTACAACATCCTAAAAGATTTTGTCCATACATTGTGTTAGGAGAACTTTATTCTGATGCTTGTATCAATTTGGAGGTTTTAATCGCCAGTAATAGAAAACCCAATTCAAAGTGTTTTAAATGACAAAGAAATATACCAGCCCAGGTAACAAAAGAAATAGGGGTAAGAGAAGCTTCAGGTTTGACTAATCAAGAAATTCAAAGGTATCACCGAAGTCCAGTTTCTTTCAGTCTCTCTGCTTTACTGCCCAGAATGTCAGCTTCATCCCACAGCTCCCTGAAGGAGAGCTTTCAGGGAACTATCTCCCTCCTCATTCAGGTCTGGCAGAGAAGAGAGTGACTCTACCCACACAAACCCAAATCCTTGTCATTTGCCCAACTATGCCAGCTGAGGCCACGTGCCTAATGGGGGAATGCCATATGCTGAGTGGACTAGATAGGGGCTCAGAAAGCCATCTATGGCAAGAGGGCCCTTTCCACAATCGGCTTAGAGCTGGGGCTACACAAGGGGACTTAGTGAAGGCAAGAGACCAACCTGCAAGTCCACTAACATTCCAAACTATTAAGTGATCTGTCTGATCAATCAGAAAAAGGAATTCCGGTTTCCATGGGGATTTGTTCTAAAAGCTCACTCCTTTGTCAGTTTTGATCTTAAAATGTGATTAGGGCCTAGGAGGCATAGAATGCATTTTCCCAGTGAAGTAATATATTTCTCATGTGCTCAAATTAGTTCTTGGTATATTTAAACCATATATAGTTAAAATATTTAAGCTGGGAATGCCTCTTTCCCTCCTTTCCCAGTGGATCAGAAAAAATAAAGACTCACCACCTATAAAGGCTGTAATGCCTTGGCACCAAGCGGTAGAAACAAAGAATTCTCCATGAGTAACGAGTAAGAGTAAGAGCAGCGAAGATGGGAAGAACCAGCAAGGGTCCTTTGGCCCACAGCACTGGCAGCTCGGAGGGCAGGAACACGGGCTTCCCAGAGGCCATCTGTGCTTGCTGATTACTTGTGAGTCACTTATGTGAAAATGTTTCAGCTGATATTTTCCCAACTCAAAAAAAACCCTCTTAATTCATTTTTCTCGTACAATGCTACAACGTCCTAATAATGTGGATGATTCCTTTTAAATTCTTTTTTTATGTACATTCTTCATGAACAGCTGTGTTCCTTTCAGGAATTCAGAAATCTATAGTGTAATTAAAACCCTGTTTAATAACCTAAGGATGATTTTCATGAGAACACTAGTGACAAACAGAGCTATCCCTTATAAGTTACATTCCTCTGTTCAATCCTTCCAACAGCCTTGCATGGTAGGTGTTACTCACCTCAGGTCACACACGTGGACCCTCAGGCTTCGGGCACCTTGGTAACGTGACCAACTCCACATAGTTAGAACACAGTGGCCAAAGGACCCTGCTGTAGCAGATAAACAAGCAGAGAGAATTCCAACTGATAGAATTTTTTAACACTTTATTAAATTGGGTCAATGTCTCACCAGTGGGTTTCAACCCCGGGCAAGTTTGCTATGGATTCAATGTGACCAAAGAAATTGACAGCAAAATGTTCTTTGGGGTGAAAGGGTGTATTACCTGGCTTGTTCTCCTTGCGAGCACTAGTGTCTCTGCCTCCGCCCAGAGCACTGGGCCGAGCTCTCTCTATAGCACAATAATAGCTTATTGCCTACAGGTGTGGAAGCAGTAGCCTAGCAACAGGCCAGTTACATCATCAGGTGGTTTAAGTTCAGTGAGGATCCTGGCCATAGGAACCCCAACTTCCCCACAAATAATCTTTAAAAAGAATTTCTAAAGTATGATCCAAGTCCCATACTTCCCTTGCCCCACACATTACTCATGGCATTTTGAGGAGGAGGAAAAAATTATGTTTCAAGAAAAATATTTCCCTCTGCATTCCCCCTTTGGTTCTGACATGGTATCCTGTGGTGCCTACCGGGGCTGCTCTAAGCAGGACACCGGCCTTGCCAGCACTGACAAGTCATCTGCCTACACACCATTTCCCAGCAATGCCGGACGACAGCTCCCTGGATGACACTGACCACAGCTGGCTCTAAGCCAAGTAGGTAACTGGTTGACCCTCTGTTCACCAAAAGATGAAACTCTACCCCAAAGAACAATGGGAAAAGAACTGGTAGCGGAGATGATTTGAGATGTTATTCTCTAGATCAGGGCTTCTCTAACTTAAAATGCACAAGAAACACCCAGCGATCCGTTGACGCCAAGGCTGCTGCTCCTCAGGCCACACTTGCAGCAGCAATGGTTCAGTTCAAAGCAGAATGGGAAAAGTGTGCGCTCTTCAACTTAGAGCAGCAAATAAAACACTCAAACTACAGCCACCGGCTGCCAATATTAATCTTAAATGGCATAGTTTTCTTTTCGAAACTGTTACTGTCAAACTGATATTTTTACTTACTGCCTTCCAGAATTTCTTGCACCTCACGGACAGTGTTTCCCAAAGAGCATTTAGTATAATGTTGCTCAAGCTTGGAAATGTTATGTGTTATATACTTCTCTTGGTGAGACACAGTGCACGTGCATATGTAAAACTGAGATGTACTTTAGTCCAAAAATAAAAGCTTGTACTAGACTTCCAAGTACAGCCTGAATGACAGCAATTCCTCAGATGTGTCCCTGGCTCGGCTTGGAGGGCCTGAAATAAAGAAAGCTGTTAAGTAGAATGCATGAAAACTCTTCCATTCAACCTTGCAACGCACTGAGGAAGTAAGAAAAAACTTCTTTGGGACCTGTTTATAGAGGGTGTAACACAGAGAGAGAGAAATGTTCCCTGCACGCTTTGCCACTGATTACACATCAGCTCTGGCCAAGTGGGAAATCGAGAGACGGGTGGTGTCGACTATATCAGGTACCCTCAAGGGGAGGATTCTGGGAATGTTGTGTTAAGAGCCAGTTGGCTGTTTTTTTTCCCATTATCCCTCCAAATCGGCTCAATGGGAACAATCCTTTGCCTGTTCTCAGGATGAGACCAGGCTGTCCTCATGACTTTACTGGACATTCAGGAAATAAAAAGCCTCTAAATCCCCCACCCACCCACTCCTACCTGATGTGGGAGAGAAGCTATGTTCTATCAGGGCCAACTCCAGCTGGCTTATATTTCCTTTTCAGATGCCTCATTTCCCATTTACTTCTTTCTGTGACTAACAATTTCCAGGATTAATGTGGGGTACTGGGTAGGCAAAGTTCTCACTTGACACTTACCAGCAGAGAAGTCTTGTTCTCTGGCCATGGAAGTTGTTCATGCCACAGGTTCTTTAGGGACTCGCTCCCCTAGAGATCCCTCTGCCTATGGCTTCCCAAATGTGGGCAGTGTCTGTCCTTTGGGGGTCCTCTGCTGACCCCTCCTCTGCTCCTATATCCAGGGGTATGCCTCACAGTCTCCTACTGACGGGCTTCTCTCCCCTCTTGGCACGGCCCCTTTCGTAAATGGCCCCAGGTAAACATTTCCACCCTGCTTTCCCCAGTGAGTCCCTGGCACCCATGCACTTCTGACACAGTCTCAGAACTGCAGTCACTCCTCCAGAGGCTCAGCTGTCTGCTTCGTGTGTCACAGGCTATGTCACCTTCCTAGGAGCTGGGCATCAGACCACTGTGCCCCCATAACTGTGGGAAAATCATACCAATATTCAATGGTTCCACAGACCCCCACCCCACTGTCTATGTAAAGATGAAAGACTCACAGCAGAGCACCCCCACAGAACCCCTGGCACAAGGTCTTCTCTCCATAGCCACCCTTTTTATAATCCACATGGGCTACAGGAATTGTGTAATTAGCTTTGGCAAACTTCCTTTGAAATTCTGTGGCTTTGTCTTATCTCATTCCTGGACAGGGCACCAATGCCAAAGTGTTTTTCCCAGCTGAGCAGCACAAAGAATCGCATGCCCCTGAGAGGCTGTGGTGACAGCAGCAGGAAGGGCTCCTCTGGCAATATGACAGTCTCTGAGGCTTCCCAAAAATTACTAGGTAAGAACAAGGACTTTCAGGGTCTGGAAATCATGTAACCTGAGAATTGGGACAGTAAGTCAATAAAACATGAGTTGTGTAAATACAATTTCATTAGTACTCAAAAGATAGTAAGGGCTGTATACATTCAGTTTACTGAAATATAACAATAATACATTCTTGACTATGCATTAAATATGTATGCAAATCAATGAAGGTCACAAACTACCCAAAGTTATATATATTTGTCCTTGTGATTCGGTCTAATTATCATTACTTTCTAATGCTACTGTTCCTAGGATAATAAGGTTAATTTAGATATCCAGAGTGTACACCTCTAAGTTGGGAGGTAGATGAGTAGAGAGGGAATAACTAGATATATTCAGAATTGCAGGGATGGTCAGTTTAGGATTTCAACATCAAACAACTGAAAGGCCACAAAATGGACGCATACATATCCAACAACCATCTGATTCACATGTTTCCCCAACAGGAAATTATAGGATGTATTCCACACCAAGCCACAAAAGTATTTTCTTAAAATGTTTTGCACAGAATCATTACAACACTGGCATAAATGTTAGATGGATTCCTTCAATATCACACTCATAAAAAATTTTTAAAAAGGAACGACCATCATTTCGCCACCTACAGCAAACAATAATTTATCCATCAGTTGCCCTCATTAATCTTGAATGTAAACTTCTAAGGTACAGACCAAAGACTCCAGTGAAAGGAAATATTTGACGGTAACAGAATCTCAGTCACTGCGTGGTTCTCCTTATCCTTTTACGTGCAGTGTTCTCTAGCAAGTTGAGCATTTCAAAACAAACAAACACTAAGGCCTATGTTTTCAAAAATAGCTGTCGTTGAAGCCACAAAACACATGCGCACTGAATGCGGGCACATGCCTCCACAAGCTGGACTTGTAAAGGCTGCAGCAACAACAACAAAAAAAGAAAAACAGCAGAAGAAATCAGGGAGTGGCACTTCCAGATTTAAGGGCTATGCTGTATAACAGATATCCAACATGCTCGTCTAGTCCACACAGGAAGGACTGCATACCCAGCCAACAGGGCATTAAAGGGGAAGCACCCATTCATAGTCCTTCTACCCTGAGACAACACAGAGGCCAAGATCCAGGCGTTCTTTACATACAAATTAGGCACTAAAGGAATAGTAATAGTGCTTTCTAATAAAAGTCTTGTTGTCTTTACTTGGATAGATGATATAAACAAAACACTTTAATGGCATTACATTTCATGGTTTTAGAGTTAACATTTCCCAGATACTAAATGGGAAATTTTCAGTTGCCCTGTGAAGTTAAATAACAGCTGTGTTAACCCTTTATATTATTAAATGTTTAAACATAACCCTTTGCATTACCAAAGTATGCCCTCTTCTCATAAACTATCAGAATTAACATCCAGTTGGATTAGAAATAGGCAGCATATGGGAAACAAACATAGAAAATAATATGACCCACAATGTCATCTGAAAACTGAGTTTACACTATTTAACAGTTACTAAATGAGAGTCGCTTGCCTGCAACAGTTGATTAATTACGTAAAGTACTTCAATTTTCCAGGAGCTATCCATTCTTAATTTTATGAAAACAATGCTCCAAAAAGTTTCCAACAAGCACTTCCATTTCTAATGTTTTCAGAGTTACATCATTTCTTGTGACTTATATGCAATGTCCCCCCATTCTCCCGTTTTCCTTTGTCTCTCCATTAGTTCATTTATACAAACATTCACTCATCAACAATGACTGAGCCCAGCTGCGCTATGTGCTAAGGATTCTGAAACAAGTAAAAACAGCTTCAAGGAGCCCATAGCTTAAAACAGGAAACAAGCACTGACTGCAGAACAAGGCGATGTGTGCGATAGCAGCACAAGCTATTCGAGACTTCTCACATTTCAAACTGTTTTCACAGACATTGTTTAAGCTTCTATACAACTCATGGAGAAAGGAGGGAAAAGATTTAAAATCCCAATTATTACAGACCATGTACTCCAAAATTAACTCAGTCATCCGCAGTTGCATCATAGCCAATTGGTGGCGGTGTCTCAGCCAGAATAACGTAAGCCCATATCGCGTTCTCTATCCCAAACTCAATTTGAATTCATGAAGATCTGACAAAAAGTCACCATCATACACACAACTAGTTCTTGAATTCACGTGCTTCCTAGACCTGTACTGAAGCTCCTCGTACAGCAGTCGGTAGAACGCCCACTAGGCCCTGATTCTCTGAAATCTTAATAACTCTGTCCTTTCATTCTCATTTCTCAACTGCACCCCTTAGCCTTTGTCATCCCATTCTAATGGGAAGGCCTTGAGTCATTAGTAGTTTTATGGATGAAAAACAATGAGGGTAACCTTAAAAGCAAGCACCATGAAACTTTAACTTGGAAAAAAAAAGGGCCAAGGGCAGATCACACAATCTATGTAAGCATGTGCCCCTACCTGGGATGTGGCCCCATACCTGGAAATAATAACTGTACATTATCCCGGGAAGTTTCTCCCAAACATTCCTATGACTTTACTTTCAAAGGCTACAAATGCCCCCCGCCATCCTGCCTGCCTTAGACCTGCTCCGTGTGTAAAAGCACAAACACTGTCTTAATTACAACAAACTAAAACCTTGGCCAAATTGCGTCCTTACTTTTTCAGCAATACTTTTACTTACTGAAAATCTTTTAGAATTTTACTTTTGAAATCATCATCAGAATAACACATTCTTTTCAAATACCCTCCAAAATGACATTTATAGCCTTTAAATGTGGATGTGGTTTTGGGAAAAAAATGACTGTTATTAGAGGGAGTTCCTTGTTTTAACCAATGACCTCCTCACAAAATTAATGTAGATCTTCTTAATGGAAGACAGTACTTATGAAGACAAATAAATAATGGTGTATATTCTGTAAAGTAACAATCTCAATATTTTAAATTGACAGCCTGCAAGATTCATGAGTTAAGGGTTAATAAAACACAGGCTTTTTCCAATTAGAAAAATATCTCAGGCTTCACTGGCTGTTGCTGAGTTCAAGGGTTTACAGAACACTCCAAAGAAAATATTCCCTCAAGTAATACTTGGATTAAAATGATGATTTGGATGTTTTGGCCAATAAAGACCCTACGGAATCACAGGCCTCACCAGGCACAGGCCGTAATATAAGGCTGAGCCATCCATGGTGGTGGTTTCTCAATCACTTAAATTTGGTGGCGGGAAGCCAACTAAGGAAGAAAATCTATTGTCACAGTATCTATACTAACTCTGGTTAGGAAGACAGTTTTGAATTATCTTCTCCCAGAGGAGCTTCCAGAGCAAGAGGTGGTCCACTATCAACTCAGAAGCCTGGGGAAAAGGCAAAACAAAACAGACAATGTTGCAAATTGTCTTTCAGGGAGATCCTATGTAAGTTTCAGGATAAAACACACCAAACTGAATGAAACAAACTGTACTCTTTGACCTAAAAGGAGTATATGTTGGCTTCTAATTCTTTCTTCATCCAAAGAGAGTTCATTGTGAACTTACCCACTGTCTGTGCTTCCAAGCTTGGTATCTCTAAATTTAATTTGCCATTGTAGCCTATGCTGTGGAGACAAACAGAACTTTGAGACAATGGAAGATAACCAGACTGAAACTCAAAGAGGCTGAGAAAGGGCGGCTCCGGCCATGGCTAGACCCCTCCCAGCTGTGCGGCTCTCCTGGATGTCAGGCTCCTCTCGCTGCCAAATGGGAGTACGAGTGGGCACTTCCCCTCTTGGATCATCTTGAATTCTCTTTCACTTCTGGCTAACCAAACCAATTCACAGTTTTTGTATGACAATCTGTTATTCATGGATGAATGTGTTAATTCATTCTTGGAGGTTAGTATCTATTGCTGTGAAATTATCTAAAGATTTCCCACCCTTTGGTCATAAGTAATTACATTTGTGAGCTACAAAACTTTCTGCTATCTTGGAAAAAAGAATACTGTGCACATTGTAGAATAAGACCACACAGTCCACATGGCCATAAAGCAAAGCATTTTACACTGACAGAAGATCACTCCTCTCAAAGCATCTGGAAGTCTTTTAGATTAAATCACTACAGTTTACAAACAGTGTAGAAATAATTCAGTCATTTCCACCATGGCTGAGGAAATTGAAGGATGAAGAGTTTTCCGAAGGAAACTTAGAAGTAAGAGCCAACTATTTTTTTTTAACAAGAAAAGCAACAGAGTTATAGAAAATGACACTGAAATAAACAATAATCAGTTTTACTTATTACTATTATACAAAGAGACCAAAACTTGATGCACCTACCCACCACACTCACCCTCTTATCCACCAATGATTCAAGAGAAGTTTATCTGGGCAACAATAGAAAAATTAATGACAAAAAAATTGAGATACGCAACCAATAGAAATTAAGTTTTTCTAAAGACACACCCTAAAATTTATAAATCAATTCAGAATGAAGTACAGTTATACTTTGGGGAAATTCCAACTTTTATTCCAGAGACAAATTACTGAAAATATTTGTGTTCTGAACAAGCAGTGAATTGTGTAGCCTCAACTCAGAGTGTCAAATGCCACTTTCTAGATAAGAGTTTTTGACCCTACGTAGATTCTACGGAAGGATTGCCTTCTGAGCAAATGATTAAAAAGCTTCAAACAAATGAATATTTTACTACTGTATTTCTCTGTACTTCAAGGACAGTCATTGGGTATTCACTATCAGTAGCAGTATCTATTTACATGAAGAAATCACGAGAAAATACAATTCCTGCTCTGGAAGTGATTTACAACTAGAGTCATTAGGAATAGGCCCATCACTTACCACTGAAGAATATGGTTTTGATTAAGGTAAAATAAGAATGAATACATAAACACATTGCTCAAGATGTTTCAGTTGTCATAATGAAAGTGTTGTTTTAAACTACACTGGAAGGAAAAGAAATGAAAATGTATAGGAAGAGAACAGTAAGTAAAAAATAAGAGAGTGAAAAATAACTAGGTTGAGAGCAGGAAATAAAAGGCAGAGAATAAGTCTGCGGTTTCTTTGGTTTTCTTTTACTTTTTACTCTTTTTTGCAGGAAAAGGAAGGGAAGAAAGGATGAATATAACTTTCCTACACATACAAGCACCACTTTACGGCCACATTTACTCCTGCTGATAGAACAATGGGGTGATTCTTTCATCATTGTGAACAGGCTGCCAAAAATCACACTCCCTTGATCTGGAAACAGGAAGATGGCATTTCCAACCCACCTAGCAAAGACGCCTTGCTCTAGGAGGCAGATCTCTTTACTTTGTATCAGTAAGCTCTCCGCCTACTCAGGGTCTTGGCTTCTCTCAACCGAGAGAGCTTAGAGTCTACCTGCTCTTTTCCAACCCAAATCCGTCCCAGTCCTGCTCACCACAAGGCCTTCCATAGGATCTCTCTCTGCCTCCAAGATCTCTGTGTACTTATAGCACTGCTCAACGAATCAGCGTTTTCTAAATGGTCCATGTGTATATTCAGTTTTTCTATGACCGGACAGTAGGCCTCACTTCAAGACTAAGATCCACGGCTCCCATCCCTAAGGAGCTAGAAATGGAAGCATTTAATAAAAGGAAGCCTAATGACTGACAGTTAACCAAAAAGTCCTTTCTGGGGAGATAGATAGATAGCTGGTGCATCTGTTACACCGTATTCCTGGAAATCATAAAATGAACCTTTATGCACTAGACCAATATTGAAATTAACAGTTACATTCATATTTAAAGACTAAAGATCTATCCAACAATGCTTTAAAAGTAATAAAGAAAACCACTCCAAGCCTGTATGTTACTGAAAAAAGTCAAACTCTGCTATAAATCCCAAGTATTTGTCTGCATAGTCAGTCGCTCAGTCCCAGTGCACCATTATGCGGCATCAATAGATCAAAGAACCAAAATATTATTCTGCAATATCATGAATTTGACTTGGCACAGACTGGTCCATCAGCTATAATAAGCATCATTGAATAATGTGCTTTCCTTCTTAAAATGGAGGTGGTCCTTTTAAAGAAGGATTTGAGTTGAAGTTTCTTTCATCTTTTTGACGCCTCTTTAAATTTTCCAGGGAAATTTGAACATAGGCATTCTTTTTCTCTCACTGACATTCCAAATCGCAACAAAGAACATTCAAGAGTCTCTCTACAGATGAGAACAATATTTTCCAATTAGCACCACTTAGCCAATAGGCAGCTATAGCCATGAAAGCCTGGAAACTCTCCAAGGACATCATACTGTGAGCTCAGTCTTCATCTGTTCCTAGCTGACCCTACCGTGACTCTTCCCACTTCAGAACTGCCTATATCCTCAGCAGGAGCCCAGAAGTAGAAGTGAAAGCAGTGTCTTTAAAAAAATGAAAGATAGCTGCAAAATTGGGGAAAAAAAGCTATAATCACACTCCTTTGGTAATTAGCAGGTATTGTCTAGGGACCACAGACGTGAAGATGAATCTCAAGACCTTCCTGTAGCTTTTAGTGATTTTTCCCATCTGCTGCCACCAAGAATTATGGCCGTATTAGGTTAAGATTCTGCACCAGAATTATCAAGGAGAATGTGAGAAGTCATGCAGAAACACCCAAATATTAATAAAAGAAATGGGAAACACCCAGGATTGAACAGCGGTACTGTGCTACTGCACTCAAAAGGAATATTCTTATATCAAGAATTTCTGAATATCAAGAAGAAAGGTAGCTCACTGGCTTACAAACCAAGTCATTCATGTTGTAACCTTAATCCCCTCCATCATTCTGTATTTGGATACAAATGAGCTCCAAAGTAATTTGATTTTATTTAACAAATAATTATATAGTCTTAATGTAGCAGGCACTGTTCTAACAGCTTGACAAATATTAATTCAGTTAATTTTTATAAAAACCTTACACTGGTAGTGGTGTTAACCTGTTGCTAATGGGGAAAATGAATCATAGAAATGTTAAAGTGATATGCCTAAGGTCACACACAGCTAATGAGAGGCAACTCCAGGTCTGCTAATTTCATATTCTATGTTCTTACGCATTATACATACTATGCTGCCTCCCATGAGCTAACATCCCAAGCTAAGATCAACACATTCCCCAACCCTCCCCACTCCAGCATTCCCTCCACATGCAATGATATCTTTATTCTCTAAGTAACCTACTACCACCTTGTTCAGTTTTCCATCTCTACTGCCCTCTATCCCCACACAGTCAGGTGTTACGCCCTGTCAATTCTATTTCCACTCACCATGTGCTTCCATCCCTTCTTCTCCATCTTCCATCAGCTATAATTTAGGACCTCATTTCTTCTCAGCATTAATCTAACACCCTTATAACCAATCTGACCTGCCTTTGGTCTTTTCCTATGATCTGTTCTAATACTACCAGTAAAGTTGACTTATTCAATATGCATTTATCAATCCAGGTCCCTCGCTAAGTGTTGTGAATGCAAAAATGAATCAAAGCCCTGCTCTCAAGGGAGTGACAATCCAGGTCCTCCAACTCTGATCAAATAACCTGAAAATACTCATTGAAGCTCTACTGCCTGCTGAACTGTGTCCAAACTCCTTACCTATCTTCAAGATTTTCCAACATGGATTTTTTCTTCTACCCTTTCACACAAACCAAGTTTCTCCTACTAAGGCCCCTCATGTTTACATATCTCCCTACATTTGCTCTTTCCCATATTTCTAACCACCTCCATATAAGCCGGCTGAAATCCTACCCAACCTTTAAGGCTCAGCTTTCTCACATATTTGCAACAAGACCACAGCACCCTGAATCAAATAGGGACTTCTCAGTCAGCCTTGAATTTTCCTGTTTACAAACAAGCTCTGGTTTACAAAAGCACATTTAAATTCATCCTTTTGGCTGAAAACATTCTCCCATACTCACTCTGGAAACAGCTAGCTCAGCTGAACAGTGCTTCTCCTACTCACTTCAGTCAGCTGACATTCACTTCCCCCATCTCTTCTCCTCCTCTGCCTGGTCTCTGGCATATATCATTTAAGACCTGGTGCAAATGTCCTCCACAAAGCCTTTCCAAATCCCTCTAGCTAGAAGTACTTTCTCCCTCCTCTAAACTCCTGTAACATTTCACCTTTGCACCTCTTCTAATATTCATCCTTTGGTACATTACTGACTCTGTTTATGTACCCCTACACTAGTAACTGAGCACCTCCAGGGCAGACACTCCTCTCACTCATTTCCTATTATTCCTATTGTAGCACAGAGACCATCGATGATCAGGATAATGGGTGAATGTTAATAGGTGATTGCATTTGCACATGCTAACCCTGGCCAAGACCAACAAAATTCAAGTCAACTAGGTAACTCCAGAGGAAGCAGGATGACAGGATCAGGTGAGCATATTGAGGGGTCTATCTGCAGACATTCCTAACCTCTTTTGGGCAATGTAATTCCCCTTCGCCTGTGGTCTCCCCATGATAGACCTGTCCTTAGTCTTTTGGAACCGAAGTAAATGGTTTCTAACTTATGAAATTACTTCACAAAAGTAATAAGTGGGAAGAAATGAAAATTCTCAACATGTCAAGCTGGAACTCTGATGACAACCCCACAGACAGATGGTTACAAGAGTGGTTAGGCTCCGTGAACTATCAGCCTCCATTCAGCAAAGACCTCATGCATGGTCCTGGGAATTCTTGGGGATGGAGATGCCTGGAGAAGCAGTCCTGCATGTAGTTTAGAGCTGTGCTTTTGGATATAGGTTGCATTTTCAGATCTGTTACTTATACACATAAACAACAGGTCAGCCTCATTTTTCCCATCTATAAAATGGGAATAGTATCAGAATTTAGCTCATACAGCGGATGTTGAGGATTAAAGGTATGCAAGCAAAGTGCTTACCAGTGTCTAGCATATAGGAAGGGGTTAAGCAACATTAGCTATTACACAAATATGAAAAGATCTGATTTTAAGAAACTTAGCAAGTTGGAGAGGATTATATGTGCATAAAATACTTCATCTGAATTCAATTCAGCAATCATTTCTTGAGCTTCAACTTATTATAGAATAGACAATGTCAGGCACTAAAGAGATGAGAAGAAGATGTCCTCTATTGAGTTTATTATGTCTAGGAGACAAGATCAGTAACTCTCAATTAGCTACAGTACGTCCGATAATGTTAAGGGATATCCTACTAGAATCACTAGAAATGGCTTCCCAGTAAATACCCTAGTCCAGTAGTTCTCAAGTGGGGATATCTGGCAATGTCTTCAGATGCCTTGGCTTGCTCCAGCTGGGGCCACTGGGGCACAGGTCTGCTCCTGGCATTTGGTGGGTAGAGGACAGAAATCCACTGAACATCCTACAACACACATGGCAGTCCTCCACAATAAGGACTCACTCCACCCACTGCGTCAATAGTGCCAGCTTGAAAATCCCTGCTCTTTTCCAGCTGCGAACAGCTGTGTTCTGGAGTGTCAAGCCCCACAAATCTACCCACTGCCTGAGTCACTTGTGACGAGGCAGGTTTCCTGAGGCTTTGGCACCGTGGCACTCTGTGAGTGTTGTGTAATGTTTGTCTCTCTGCTAGACTCATCTTCTTTTGTTCAAGGCCTACCCGTCCACATGTCACCACAAGCCCAGTCAGGCAGGACCGACCCTATGAAGCCGCCTAAACTCCCGGTTTCCTCCTCCTCTGCAGTGCCTCATCTCATCCCCACTGAAGCTCCAGTCACAACAGAGAGAGGCGAGCATGGAAATATCCAACCATCCCCAGCCAGCCTGCTTGCCTGCTGCTGGCAGTAAAGCCTGGTGAACCTTTGCCTGAAAAGAATAATAGGTAAAGGAAATGACTGCTACTTAAGTGTTACCAATAATGAAGCCTCAAATGAATTATCCACTGTACAAACATACTTTAGGTTAGACCCTTATTTCCCCAATAATCATTGTTCTTGATCATTCAACAACTTAAAACGCACAGTAAACAAAATTTTATGTTTTGATGTTGCTGTTGTACCACAGAGCATGCTCTGCATCAGTGTCTTCTAAATAATCAGTGTTTCGTGTTGCTTGAAGACACTGACTGTCTGTTAGCCTTGTAGACTCATGGATGTAAAGCATGCATCCTCACCCAACCCAACCACATCTAAAAATAAGCTTAAACCAACAAAGTTGCCATATCCATTAGGATGTATAGTGTCAAAAAATCAGAAAACAGCAAGTGGTACAGCAGACGTTCAGTAGGATGTAGAGAAACTGGAAACCCGTACACTGTTGGCAGGAATACAAAATAATGCAGCTGCTATGGAAAATAATATAGTGGCTCCTCAAGAAAATTAAAAAAAGAATTGAAGGCAGTGCCTCAAAGAGATAGTTACACACACATATTTACAGCAGCATAATTCACAACAGCCAAAAAGTAGAAGTCACCCAAATATCCACCAACAGCTGGATGAATAACCACACTGTGGTGTGTGTACACCATGGAATATTACTCAGCCATAAAAAAGGAAAGAAATGCTGACACCTGTTACAATGTAGACAGACCGTGAGGACATTATGCTAAGTGAGAAAAGCCAGTCACAGAAAAACACAACTATTTTGAGTCTACTTATATGAAGTACCTCAAGTAGTTAAACTCACTGAAACAAAAGTAGAATGATGGCTGCCCAGGGTTGGGGGAGCAGACATGGGAGGTGTGCAAAGGTACGGAGTGTGTTTTACAAGATAATAAAGTTCTAGAGATCGGTTGCACAACAATGTGAATATACTTGCTATAAAACCGCATACTTTAAAAATGTGCAAAACAGGAAATTGCCATGTATTTTACAATTTTAAAA